>CAUYRH010057177.1:0-14229 GCA_963574655.1 Perodicticus potto
CAGGTGCCTGTAGTCCCAGCTACTTGGGAGGCGGAGGCAGGAGACTCGCTTGAGCCCAGGAATTGGAGGTTGCTGTGAGCTGTGATGCCACAGTACTCTATCCAGGGTGACAGCTTGAGGCTCTGTCTCAAAAAAAATAAATAAATAAAAATAAAAATAAAAAAAAATCTGTGATCACACATAAAACCAAGCAAAAATAAGTGTTTGTTTTATTTAACACTTAAGCAGAACATTTTTTGACTATTTTTGACTATACCTCTATATAATGCAAATTAGAAGTGCAAAGTATTTACCATATACAAATGGTTATGAAACTAAATAACCACAACGGTTACATCATCAGCCCAATTCAGTACTTTTATTTAATGAGAACAGCATCTTCTGAAAACTTTTTGGGCATTAACAGCTGCTCAACATCTTCATTTACTCTCTTCTGAACTGGCTCAGATTGCTTAACACATATGCACCCGGTGTTAAGAAGGTCGTAAAAATCACAACAATTCCAACCACCATTTCCTGGAAGAGAAAATGAAAAACACCGTTAATAAGTACGGCTTCCTGGACTAGTGACTGGCTGCCTAACAAAAACTACTTAAAACGTTTTGAGGAATTAAGGAGTTGTCCTAGGAACAGGACCCTGGAGAAACTTAAACGTGCAGCAATTCAACTAATGGATGACGGAGCTGAATTTTTAGAGAAAACACTTTTCCTCTAATGCAGTGGTTCTCAACCCTCCTAATGCCGCGACCCTGTAATACAGTTCCTCATGTTGTGGTGACCCCCAACCATAAAATTATACGGAAATATACGAAAATAATTTTATGGTTGGGGGTCACCATAAAATTGGAGAACCTCTAATGATTCTCCAATTCTGATCTATGCACTCAGGCACCTGAACGCAACCCAGGATTTCCACAGGTAGGGGGGAAACGCTAGTTCTTGGCAGTAAGGAGGTACCATCCTGGCCCATGCTCATAAGGGGTTACTGGCTTTCCACTCCCTGGGCCCAGTGGCGAGGTCTTCGCTGCTGCCCTCTCACTCAATTACCTCTAAACTGTGGCCCCGCCACACAAGCCAAAACGTGAGCCTTCCCACCCGTCGGGGAGCGCTGCGTGGGTCCCAACCCATCCACCGGGTCAGTCCCGCCCTGGCGCGCGGGCTCCAACCTACCGGGCCCGACACGGCCCGCCGATGCGGGGGCTCCGAGTGGATGAGACGGCGGCGAGACTGCAGGCAAATCAGGGCCACGCGGCGGCGGCGGCGGCTGAGGACGGGACAGATCCAGGGCAGGCTAGGCATGGCTCGTCGGGTGAGACCAAGCAAAGTGTGGCAACAAGACCACCACCGGCGAGGCGAAGCGAAGCGAGACAAAGCACAGCAGCACGAGCTCCAAGGCACGCGAGCGAAAGCTAGTTTGCGCAGGCGCACAGAGCACACGCTCGCCCATGCCCCTTCTCAACCCTGCCCCTTCCGCCCAACACTCGTGCTCTGCCCCGCCCCTTCCGTTCAGTCCTTGCTTCGTAGCACGATACCCAAGCTCTGCTAGTCAGCCGTCTGCTGTTCTTCCTACCTCTCTCTTCTTTCCAGCGTTCCCCCAGGCCTGGCAGCCTACCTGGTCCCAAACTCCCCTGCCTCACTGCCCAGCCACCTGATTCGGTACTCAGTATCCCCTGATTTTCTACTGGGTAAGGTGATGACTCTGCATCCCGACGTTTACTTTCCTTTTTCTTCCTTTCCAGAAAGTAAAAGGGGAGTTTTACTATAACTAAAAACTATAGTTTTACATATTGCTATGCTATACAAAGTCTGACAATTTTTGGACTCATCCTAGAAAAAGTGCTCCATGCCTCATTGCTGAACATCACTATGGGTCTCCTTGGAAGTACTCCCCTTGGGAAGCTATGCACCCACACCGGCGTCTAGTCTATCCTTCAAAGCACTTTCTCTAGCGTGACTTCTCCAACTTAATTGTCTGACCTTCCTACTACAGCTCTGATGGTCATTCTAGAGAAAGAGTTGCAAAATTGCCATTGGACATGTTATACCCTCTTCTCTAATATGAATTAAATCGTTCATAAATTACTATGGATTAATTCTTAACATTGAAAATCTGGTGTGATGTAAAAAACATTCATGGCAGGATCAAATAGAGGATTTGGACCAAGTAGAGAAGGTGATGTAATTATCTGTCACTAAGCCCTTACCTCTTGGAGGAAAAGTGGAATACAATGTGAATTTTAAAAGTAATATTATAATACTTTTATCAGCTAAGATGATCCTTTTCCTTCACACTATTTACTTTGGGGGCCTATTGCACAAGTGGCATTCTAGGCTTTCTTTTGATTGCCCTGTTTCTGCAATCCAATATCTTCCTCTTTCTTAGATTCCTACTTCATTTTGCTGTGGTACATTCTTAATTCTTTCAGGAAGGGTCTGTGGGTGATAAAGTTCCTCAGTTTTTGTAAATAAAAAAAAAAAGATCATTTTGCTATCCATTTAAGTGCTAATTTGGCTGGTTGTAGAACTCTAGGCTTAAAATTATTGTCCCTCAAGGATTAAAAAAGGAATTGTTCCCTTGTTTTCTAGCCTCTTGTGAACTAATAAGTGTAATACCAATATAGTCCTTCCTTTTCCTTTGATGCAGTCTCTATTTTTTTCTTTTTGGAATCTTTTAGGACAGTGGTTCTCAACCTTCCTAATGTCGCAATGTGTTTTCATTTTTAAAAAGGGGTCATGATCCACAGGTTGAGAACCGCTGTTTTAGGAGTTCTGGTTTGTCCTTTGGAATTGTGAGATTTCTCCAGGATATGGATAGATATGGGTCTTTTATTCATTTATATAGATAAACAATGGGTAAGACTTTTCAACATGAAGCCTTGGTTCTTTCTTTAGCTCTGAGAGATCTACTATTATTTATATGCTTCTCTCCATTTTCTCTGTTCTCAATCTGAAACTCCAATTAGATAGATGTTGGCCCTTGGTGATCATCTATCTCTTTCACTTTTCTTTCACTTGTCATCTTTTCATCTCTTGTTCTACATTCTGGAAGATTTCCTTGACTTTTTTTCTAGCCCATCTCTTGAATTTTTCATTTTAGAATTACATTTCTATGTTTTGCTTTTTTTAGAGCTAATATTGTTTTTATAGATGCACTAACAACTTCAAATTTCTTTCAGTATGTTAATTTGTACTTTTTAAAAATTCTGTATAATTTTTGAGTGCAGTGGCTCATGCCTATAATCCTAGTATTCTGGGAGGCTGAGGTGGGTGGATTGCTTGAACTCAGGAGTTCAAGAGCAGCCTGAGCAAGAGTGAGGCCCCCATCTCTATAAAAATAAATAAATTAGCCAGGCATTGTTGTGCACACCTCTAGTCCCAGATACTTAGGAGACTGAGACAAGAGGATCTCTTGAGCCCAGGAATTTGAGGTTGCTGGAGCTATGGTGCTGTGGCACTCTAGCCAAGGTAACAGATTGCGATTCTGTCTCAAAAAAAATTTTTAAATACAAAATATAAAAATATATAAGATATATTTTTAAAATATATAAATAAATAAAAGTTCTGTTCTTTGAACTATCTTCTGTATTTATTTCATTTTTGGCCCTGCTGGTTTCATATAACTATCTTAAAATCCTTGTTTGTCCCTTCATGCTTATGAATATGGAGAAATAGATGAATTACTTGGGTTCTTTTCTATTATTGTTTTTAATCCATTCAGGCTGTTACAACAGAATATCATAGGATGGGTGGCTTATAGGTAACAGAAATTTGACCAGGGACAGTGGCTTCTTCTGTAATCCCAGTATTTGGGGAGGCCAAGGTAGAAAGATCTCTTGAAGCCAGGAGTCCAAGACCAGCCTAGGCAATATAGAAAGACTCTAACATAGAAAAAAAGTTAGAAAATTAGGCGGTGCCTGTGGCTCGAAGGAGTAGGGTGCCGGCCCCATATGCGGGAGGTGGCAGTTCAAACCCAGCCCCAGCCAAAAACTGCAAAAAAAAAAAACAGTTAGAAAATTTAAAAAAAATTTTTTTTTTGGTAGAGACAGAGTCTTACTTTATTGACCTCGTTAGAGTGCCGTGGCGTCACACAGCTCACAGCAACCTCCAACTCCTGGGCTTAGGCAATTCTCTGGCCTCAGCCTCTCGAGTAGCTGAGACTACAGGCACCTGCCACAAGGCCCAGCTATTTTTCTGTTTTGCAGTTTGGTGGAGGCTGGGTTTGAACCTGCCACCTTCGGTATATGGGGCCGGCACCCTGTTCAATGAGCCACAGGCGCCACCCAGAAAATTAAAATTTTTTAAAAACCCAAAAATGTATTTCTTAAAGTTCTGGACACTGAGAAGTTCAAGATAAGGGTTCAGGCAGATTTGGTGGACTCACTTCCTGATTCACAGATAGTTGTCTTCTTGGTGTGTCCTCACATGGTAGAAGAGACAAGGCAGCTCCCTGGGGCCTCTTTTGTTAGGGCACTAATCCAACTGATGAGGGCTCTGCCATCATGACCTAATCATTTCTCAAAGGCCCCACTTACTAATACTGTCACCCTGAGGGGGTTACGATTTCAACTGATGAATTGGGAGGTCACAAACATTCCGTCTGTCACTTTTACCAATCATCTCTTACCCACAACAAAAATGCTGATTACTTGTTCTATATCTATGGATTGAGTATGTCAGTGGCAGGCAGGAAGGCATCCTCTCCTCCATCCCCAGTGCCAAAGTGGGTAAGTTTCTATTCTAGGTTTTCAACCACTGTTCTGCCATCTCAGAAAGTAATTCATTTTCTTTAGAAGAGTTTCTCTAGCTTGAACCTATGACAAATACTGTCAACATTTGCATATAGTTGGGAGAGGAGAAAAGAAGCTGACTCACATATCTTATTAACTGATTTTCTATCAGTTAACTGGTTTCTATCATGTCCTTCTCTCATTCCAAGTCTTTGTACCTGTGGATGTAAGTAGCCAAGAAGAGGAGGTTCTGCTGTGAACAGCATCTCTCTTGTCCTCTGCAGCCTGTGTATGCTCAGAGCAATGGCTCCTTCTTCTCTGCTTTACCCATTAGTAAGAACTCATCTACCTTTGGTCTTAGAGAAATTCTCCAAAATCTTTGATTTGCTGATGTAGCTCTGCTCTTGTACTTCTCCTTTACCTTATGGATTTATGAAAATAAGTATTTCAAAATCTTAGCTATCACCAGCCCCGGCCCGCCAAACAACAATGATGGCTGCAACCAAAAAATAGCCGGACGTTGTGGTGGGCACCTGTAGTTCCAGCTACTTGGGAGGCGGAGGCAGGAGAATTGCTTGAGCCCAGGAGTTGGAGGTTGCTGTGAGCTGTGATGCCACAGCTCTCTACCCAGGGCAACAGCTTGAGGCTCTATCTCAAAAAAAAAAAAAAAAAAAAAAATTTTGGGCAGCACCCGTGGCGCAGGGAGTCGGCGCAGTCCCATATACTGAGGGTGGTGGGTTCAAACCAGGCCCGGGTCAAACTGCAACAAAAAAAATAGCCAGGCATTGTGGTGGGCGCCTGTAATCCCAGCTACTCTGGAGGCTGAGGCAAGAGAATCGCCTAAACCCAAGAGCTGGAGGTTGCTGTGAGCTGTGACACCACAGCACTCTACCGAGGGTGACAAAGTGATACTCTGTCTCTATAACAAAACAAGACAAAATCTTAGCTGGCAGACACTAAATTATTTTGAGCCTTAAAGGAATGTTACTACGGGGCCTGAGTATCATGACAGGCAACAGTAATTTGTGTTTCTCTGACTACAGATTAACCTTCTTCTTTAACTGCATTGTTTTTTAAAATGTTCCCTCTTCTCCTTCCCTCTTCACTGTTGATCTTCATTATAAATTAAATTTCCTCTTACCTTTCTCACACAAAGCCTTATCACATAGGATGAAATGCACTCTTAAATATGCGCTTCTAAGTTGGAAAGCAAATGAAAACAAGCCATATGGGAGAGAAAACAAACTATAACTAATTAAATTATTGTAACTCATAAACTAGCCTTGTATTTTAAAAATGCCGTAATCCTGTTAGATGTCATTGTTTTCTGCCTGTGTAAGCAAGAAATTAACTTTTAACTTAAGAGCACTGACCCCATTTCTCTGGAGTCCGTGTATCCCAAATGGTCACTCTCAGGTTTTTACTCTAATAAACTCTCTAAAACTGGATTCTGATCCTTTCGATTATTTCAGTTGACATATCCATTTCCTCTTGTTCATCCTTATTGCCATTGTAAAGGATTTTTAGGAAGAAGGACTAGTAAACACTTGAGCTGTTTCCTCTATCTCCAAGTAGATGCCTCACTTGAATCATTGAAGTTTCCTGGATATCATGGGACAGCACCAGAAGCTCTAAGCAGGGACAATGTGATCTGCTTTCTATTTTTCAACCATTACCCTAGGTGTTCTGTGGAAAACAGAAATAGGGAATGAGAGGTTTTCTTAGTCAGGATTCTCCAGAGAAGCAGAGCAAGTAGAATATGTGTATGAAGTATTGGTTTACGTGATTATGGAGTCTGAGAAGTCCCACTATTTGCAATCTTCGAGTGCAGGCCCAGGAAAACCATTGGTATTGTTCAATCCAAGTCTAAAAACCTGAAACTCAGGGAGCTGATGATGTAAATCCCAGACTGATGACAAGAGAAGATGTGATGAAAAGTCCTAGTTCAAGCAGGCCTGGAAAAAAGGGGCAAATTCCTCCTTCCTCCACCTTTTGTGCTATTCAGACCCTCAGTGGGTTGGATGGTGCCCACCTACATTGGGGAGGGTAATACAGTGAATCCACCAATTCAGATGTTATCCCATCTAGAAACATGCTCACACCAGCTGGACATAGCTGTTCACACCTATAATCCTAGCACTTTCGGAGGCTAAGCAGGGAGGAATTGCTTGAGCTCAGAGGTTCAGGACAAGTCTGAGTAAAAAACGAGACCCTGTCTCTACTGAAAATAGAAAAACTAGCTGGGCATTGTGGCAGGCATCCATAGTCCCAGCTACTTGGAAGGCTAAGTCCAGAGGATCGCTTGAGCCCAAGAGTTTGAGGTTGCTGTGAGCTATGATGCTCTGAGACTCTGAGTGAGAGTCTGTCACAAAAAGAAAGAAAGAAAAGAAAGAATGAAGGAAGGAAAGGAAGGAAGAAAGGAAAGGAAGGGAAGGAAGGAAAGAAAGAATGAAACAAAAGAAAGAGAGCAATCTGGCTCACAGACATACCCAGCAACAACAATGTCTAATCTGGGCACCCCCTTTGCCCACTCAGATTGACACATAAATAACTATCAGAGAGATCATTGCAGTTATCAATACAAACTAGCCAATGTGATGTTCAATATAATCCCCACTAGCCATATATGGCTTCCAAGTCCTTGGAAGTGGCGAGTACCACTAAAGAATTAACTTTATTTTTTTCTTTTCGTTTCTTTTTTTCTTTTCTTTCTTTTTTTTTTTTTTTTTTGAGGGAAGGTCTTGCTCTTTTGCGGGCACTAGAGTATAGTCACGTCATCATAGCTCACTGCAATGTCTTGTCTGTGCTCAAGCAATCCTCATAAGTAGCGGCATGTGTAAGCACACATTACCACACCCAGCTAATTTTTCTATTTTTGTATAAACAAGGTCTCACTATATTGCTCTGGCTGGTCTCAAACTCCTGACCTCAAGCAATCCTCCCATCTTGGCCTCCCAAAGTGCTAGGATTACACTGAGCCACCATACCCCACCAAGCACTGACTTTTTAATTTAATTTAACTTAATTTAATTTTAAAAGGTGATATTTGATTCAGTTGGAAAACTTGTAAAGATGAGAACTTTTTCAACTATAAACTTTATGAAATTTAAATACACATCAAGTATTTCTAATGAAAATATAGCATCCCGAATTGATGCTGAGTTTTTGTAGTTGCAAAATACAAAGATCAATAAGAAAAAAGAAAGCAAGATATATTGTTAGTTAAATCACTACACTGATTACTTATTGAAGTGATATAATTTTTATATATTTGCTTACAAATAATATATGTACATATTAATTGAATTTTTTTTTAGTTCCTTTAACGTGTCTTTTAGAAAGTTTACATGTGTGGTTTGTGTCATATTTCTAGTGAATAGTGCTCTGGATTTTTTATCCTGACCAAGCAAAGTCCCACATGTACTATGCCTGCTCACCTCTCTAACTTCATCTCCTTATTTTCAGTCTTCCCTTAGCTCATCCTGCCCAGTCACACCAGTTAAATTCAATTTGATCTAGGTGTCTCCAGGTAATATCTGGTGTCTCTGGTTTACATAATGAGACATGCAAGAATTGATTTAGTGCAGCATCACCCCATGTCCTGACCATTGTTTTTTGTTTGTTTGTTTTCTTGAGATAGAGTTTCATTATGTTGCCCTTGATAGAGTTCCATGGTATCACAGCTCTCAGCAACCTCAAAGTCTTGGGCTGAAGTGATTCCCTTGCCTCAGCCTCCCAAGTAGCTGGGACTACAAGCACCTGCCACAACACCTGGCTATTTTTTTGTTGCAGTTGTCATAGTTGTTTAGCTGGCTCAGGCCGGGTTCAAACCCGCCAACCACTGGGCTATGGGTGCCGAGCCCTGACCAATGTTTAATAGTCTGAGATTGGACTCTTGATTCAAATATTGGACCAAAGATCCTTCTGCAGGCTTGTTATGATCGGGCCAGAGACCTGGAAACCAATGTCTTCATTGGGATGGATGATATAGCTTGGGAGATGTGTTTTGTTCTTTTTCCACCTATAGAGAAAGCCCTTCACAGTGAATTCACAATGAAGCCACTCTGCTTAGAGAAGCAGAGTAAGAGCCAGAGGGAATGTCCTAACCATATTCAAATCCCTGGTTCTGACTGGACATGGTAATCCTAGCACTCTGGGAGGCTGAGGCAGGAGGATCGCTTGAGCTCAGAAGTTCAAGACCTGACTGAGCAAGAGCAAGATCTTGTCTCTATTGAAAATAGATGAATTAACGATCATCATGATGGGAGCCTATAGTTCCAGCTACTTGGGAAGCTGAGGCAGAAAATCACTTGAACTCATGAGTTTGAGGTTGCTGTGAGTTAGGCTGATGTCATGGCACTCTATCCTAGGCAACAAAGTAAGACTTTGTCTCAAAAAAAAAAAAATCGCTAGTTAGCAATTAGAATGCTTTCCTATCTTTGAGCCGCTCTTTATATCCTTTAGAGAAATCCTGCTTTTGGCTTAGACTTGTTGGAGCTGGACTTCTATCCCTTACAACAAAAGAATCTTAACAAAGACTATGTTAGTCAAGTCTTTTTTCTTTGGGTAATAACCTTTTTTTAATTTTTAAAAGGTGACATAAGTACTGAAGTAAACTGAGAAGGAGCTCAATCACAGCTGGGTCTAGCTGAATTAATAATCTTGAAAAGTTTAGAACAAAGTGCAACTGGATGTGAAAATCAAATAGTTAGGTGTGTGTCTGTGAAAGCCTTACATGGCGTTTAGTAAATTTGACTCCCAATTCAGCCACAACACAATTAAGCTCCCTGCCTCCCACCCCCACATCAGGAAATGGCTCTTTTAGCTGTTCAAATTACTGGTACAAACAACCTTCCTCACTTTAATTTCTCCAAGTCACAAAAAACTAGCACTGTTGACTCAAACCTCTGCAATTTTCAATAAAGGTTGTAGTGGGCCCAGATTCAATGCATTCTCAGTGACCCACAATGTAAGACCTTCCTTCTATATTTATATAAAAAGATTAGAACTATAGCCTAGAGATCAGGTTTTTTGAGCTCAATGTATACAGAATGAGAAAGACACTTTTACCCACTTAACCTCTATTTAGTATGATTTTTATAAATGTACATCTTTAAATAAAATGGTCTTAAGGTTCTAAAAAATTATGTAATAAATTAAGACCATCCTACCTCAGGCCTAGAAGGTTTTTCTCCTCTCTAGAAAAATTCCTTTTTTTTTTTTGAGACAGGGTCTCAATTGGTTGTCCAGGTTGGAGTACAGTGGTATCACTATGAGTGATGTACATCATAGCTAACTGCAGCCTTAAACTCCTGACCTCAAGGAATCCTCCTGCTTCAGCCTCACAAGTAGCTGGAACTACAGGTCCTGGCTAATTTTTTCTTATTTTTTGTAGAGATGGATCTCACTATTGCCCAGGCTGTTCTCAAGTTCTTGGCCTCAAGCAATCCTATTACAGGTATGAGCCACTGAATCTAGCTAGAAAAACACTTTTACTAAATAATTGCCTTACAAAGACCAAAGATCTTTAAGGCATGAAGTCCCTTTTTGTGTCTGTATTTATGTCTGTCTTTATAATTGCATCACCTCAATGACAGAAAAGCTCAGAAAAGCAAGAAACAAGAACACAAAAGCTACAAAAGTAGGAAAAACATTCAAGTTACGCGACTGGCAGTATCAGTAACACCAATTTGAATTGAAAGCACAATTGTAGTATAAGAAAATCCAACAAAAGCTGTGGTCCATTATTACTAAGAATCTTATGCAAGAAGTGCCCTGAGGCAGTCCAAAAAATAATCTTGGTGTTTCAAGTTCACTCTTTCACATGTGCAACATCATTTTGTCAATCAGTTCATTCCTCAAAAAAATTACATATAATGAAAATAATTTCTTCTTCTTATATCACCTTTTCAGTTTTGAATTTGACTTTTCTCTTCTTCTCTTGAACTATGAACAGAAATTCTACAATGAACTCCTGTTATGCTGACATGAAAAGATATTAGCAGTCAAGAGCCAAAAAATCAAAAGTCACATCCCAGGCTCGGCGCCTGTGGCTCAATGAACTAAAGCACCAGCCACGTATACCTGAGCTGGAGGGTTCAAATCCAGCCTGGGCCCACCAAACAACAATGACGGCTGCAATCAAAAAATGGCCAGGCGTTGTGTTGGGCGCCTGTAGTCCCAGCTACTTGGGAGGTGGAGGCAAGAGACTCACTTGAGCCCAGAAATTAGAGGTTGCTGTGATCTGTGATGCCACGGCACTCTACCCAGGAAAACAGCTTGAGGCTCTGTCTCAAAAAAAAAAAAAGTCATATCCCAGCACTATCATTTACTGCCTGCATAGCCTCAGGCAAATAAAGTCAGTATAACAGTATTTCTCTTAGAATGTGAATATGGGGATTAAATGAGATAGTATGAATACCAGTTAAGATTCCTTTGGATGATTCTTATAGGAAACTTAATAATAAACAAAACTGATTGGCTTACATAATTGAAAAGGCCAGAGATTTCAGGGGCAACTTGAATGATTTGTCACCAAGTGTTGCTAGGTAAAGAAGGTCCGGCTGCTTGTCACTGACAGACAATATGCACAGACCGGGGGAGGTCCACCAAACTGTATTTGTCAGAAGGCCGGAATTCTGGAAAACAGTGAGAGTAACCTCTCCGACACTGCTATCTTCCATGTCTAACTTTACAGTTTTATACATTTAAATTCAAAGTGAAGACCATGTTAACTCTTGTCTTAAACAATAATCAGCTGAACCTGTGACCCATAGTAAATAATAATCAGTATAACTCATGATCCAAAATAACATTCCAGAGAGGCGGCGGCAACCAGGGCTCCCGGGCCAGCCCTGCGGCAGCTGCCGGCGGCCCGAGCTCGGGGAGCGCAGCCCCGGGGTTGCAGGGGGTGCTGATCGGGGACAGACTGTACTCCGGGGTGTTCATCACCTTAGAGAACTGCCTGCTGCCTGACAACAAGCTCCGCTTCATGCAGTCCATGTCGAGCGGCCTGGACACAGACACAGAGACTGACCTCCGCGCGGTGGTCTGAGAGTTCATCCGGGCGGCTGGCATCCTGCTCCGCCTGCCGCAGGTGGCCATGGCTACCGGGCAGGTGCTGTTCCAGCGGTTCTTTTATACCAAGTCCTTTGTGAATCATTCCATGGAGCATGTGTCAATGGCCTGTGTTCACCTGGCCTCCAAAATAAAGGAAGCTCCAAGACGAATAAGAGATGTTATCAACGTGTTTCGTCGACTTCCACAGCTCAGAGAGAAAAAGAAACCTGTGCCTTTACTGCTAGATCAAGATTATGTTAACTTAAAGAACCAAATTATAAAAGCAGAAAGACGAGTTCTCAAAGAGCTGGGTTTCTGTGTCCACGTTAAACATCCTCACAAGATAATCGTTATGTACCTTCAGGAGTTAGAATGTGAGCGTAACCAACACCTGGTCCAGACGTCATGGAATTACATGAATGACAGCCTTCGCACTGATGTTTTCATGCGGTTCCAGCCCGAGAGCTTTGCCTGTGCCTGCATCTATCTCGCCGCCCGGACGCTGGAGATCCCTCTGCCCAGTCGTCCTCATTGGCATCTTTTGTTTGGAGCAACTGAAGAAGAAATTCAAGAAATCTGCCTAAAAATCCTACAGCTTTATACACAGAAAAAGGTTGATCTGACTCACCTGGGAAGTGAGGTAGAAAAGAGAAAGCACCCCATTGAGGAAGCAAAAGCACAAGCCCGGGGCCTGCTCTCTGGAGGTGCACAGGCTGCAGACAGCACAGCAGGGTTCTCGCCAGCCCGAAGCTGGTAGAATCCCCCAAAGAAGGTAAGGGGAACAAAGCTTTCCCATTCTCTGTGAAGAGTACCAAGAGGAGAATTGAGGGCACAAAGAAAATCAAAGCTGACAGCTGGGTGAACCCCTGGCCAGAGGGGCGAGAAAATCGAAGTCGGAGCAGAAGCCGTGAGCAGAGCTACTCGAGGTCCCCATCACTATCTGCTTCTCCCAAGAAGAGGAAGAGTGACAGTGGCTCAACATCTGGTGGATCCAAGTCACAGAGCCGTTCTCGGAGCTGGAGTGATTCCCCACCAAGACAGGTGCACTGCAGCGCTCCCTACGAAGGCTCCGAGGTGAAGGGCTCCCGGTAGTCCAAGGACTGCAAGTGTCCCACTCAGAAGCCACACAAGTCTCAGAGCCGGAGCTCATCCCGTTCTCCAAGCCGGTCACGGAGCGGGCAGACAATGCTGGAAAATACAAGAAAAGTCATTACTATAGAGATAAGCCACGGGAGCGTGCAAGGTCATACGAGCGCACAGGCCATTGCTATGAGCGGGACCACCCTGGGCACAGCAGGCACCGGAGGTGAGGAGGGGTCCCAGTGGCTAGTGGCCACAGGCCACTTCCCAGAGGGTGTCTCGCGGTTGCCCTTTGCCCCTCTCTGTCGTGCACACCTCAGCCAAGTGGCCCTGCAGCACAATTCTTTCTGGAAATGGAATTGAGGGGACGGCGAGGTGTACTCCAGGCCGGCCTGAAGCTCGGCACATACCTGTCCACCTTGGCAGCAGCCATGCAGGCAGCTCGGTGGTAGAGCAAACCCATGCGGCCCTGTGGTGTGGCTTGGTGCTATCTGTCGGGAGACACCTCTTCACCCCTACCACTACTCAATTACGCTAAGCCAAGAAAGATGATTTTTAGAAACTTTGCCTATATTAGGTTGTACTATGTACATATTTTGCAGTGTTTCACAGTGAGAAAATGGCCTTAGTAACCCTTTATTCTCTATCCATGTTGTAAATAAACATGAGTTTAAACAAGTTAAAGCTATCTATGAAAACTCAGAACTTGCATTCTGTCAGCTTAAAACTTGTGTAGAGAATTCTGATTTTTTAAATGTGAAGGTATTTAGATAAATACACTTAGATACCTTTAGAAAGATACATTTAGATACCTTTCTGTGTTGAAAGTCGCATATTTTTATCTGTGCAACACTGAGTGCAGGCCACCAGCTCTTGGAGAAGTTTCCTATATATGCATTTTATGTGGTTGAATAAACACCTCTCTGCTCAGGACATTTGCAAAAATAAAAATAATAACATTCCTTTTCTCCCAGCCTCTAAGCTGCAATTGGGAAGACTTGCTGTTCTCTCATGCCTCCCTAATCATCCCTGAAAGTCCTGCTCCCCGTTTGGGGAGGGCCATACTAACTAAAACAGGAACTTTTCACTCCTGGAGATCTAGTCATGATCAAAACTCCTCCCTCTAATTCACCCTCCCTGACCCCAACTTGGGAAGTCCCCTTTCCTGTTATCTTGTCTCCTTCTACTGTTAAAATTATAGGAGTCGATTCCTGTATACATCATTCACGAATAAAGTCCTGGAACCCTCCATCTTCTACGGAGGCAATGAAGACAGCCAACCACAGACCACCTACACTTGTGAGCCAAAAGAAAGTTTGAAGTTATTATATAGGAAACAGCAAGAAAAATCCTAATATGGTTT
>CAUYRH010057187.1:0-14889 GCA_963574655.1 Perodicticus potto
AATGACAAGACATTCCCTAACCAAAAAGATTCCTTTCTAAATGAAACTCTGAAACCAACTCAGCATATGGCAATGTCTGAAGGAAGTAGAAGAGAAACGGAATCTATAAAGCTTACCCTACCCTAACTGCCCCCGCTCAAGAAAAGACTAGGCAAAGTTAACTCAGGAAACCTGGTATTTAATCAGTCCTTGTGCAAAGGACAGATACCACAGCATCCTGACAAGATAGATCCGCCTCTGTCACGGGCTCCGGGGACCAGCACAATCTCATGGTGGGTGACACTGGGCAAGCAGCGTAACCTCTCAATATGTGCCATCTTTCTGTAGCTCATCTTTCAAAACTTGAAGGAAATCATGCAGGATGCACCCCCTCTGGGCTGCCAATTACACTTCTTGGAATATTAACTAAGAAAAATGCAAGCTCGGCGCCTGTGGCTCAACAGGCTAAGGCGCCAACCATGTACACCTGACCTGGCGGGTTCGAATCCAGCCTGGACCCGCCAAACAATGACGGCTGCAACCAAAAAATGGCCGGGCGCTGTGGCGGGTGCCTGTAGTCCCAGCTACTTGGGAGGGCAGAGGCAGGAGACTCGCTTGAGCCCAGGAATTGGAGGTTGCTGTGAGCTGTGATGCCACAGCACTCTATCCAGGGTGACAGCTTGAGGCTCTGTCTCAGAAAAAAAAAAGAAAAGAAAAATGCAAAGATTTAGCTTTTTAAAAAGTGCTTCATGCTTTATTATAATGCAAAGTTGGAAATAACCTTAGGAACCACCAGGAACACTGGTTTAGTAAACTGTGGTCAATCCCCTGGGTGCCATATTATGCAGTCATTACAATTGCTGTTGTAGAAATATATTTATAGACAATGGAACATGTTCACGACACACCATTCAGTGGGAGGAAAGCAAGTTATAAAACTGCACGTGCAGTGGGAACCCGTCATTGTTAATAGACAGCAATGGAGAGGTGTATAAGAATAATGTTCTGGAAACCATACACAAGAAAACGCTCAACAGCGGTGGGGAAATGCGTGGTCGTTCATTGTAAAAGTCCCTGTATTTTCTGATTTTTCCTTCGATGAATCTATAATTAGAAACACTTGCATACTTAGAGGTGATTCTTAAATAAGTAACCGAACAGCAGACAGCCTCATGTTCCAAGGCGCGCCCACATCTGCACTCTGGGCCTCAGATCCCCCAGGCAGCTCCTCTCTATAAACTGACCACCTGTCAGAGCCTCGGCAGATGTCTAGAGATGTCTTCTTCACTTCCAAGTCCCTTCAGCCCTGGTGCCACCAAATGATAACATCATTTTCAGCCTAAGACCAGACTCAGAAGAAATTCCAAGCCAGGTCCTAGGTTCCCTCCCAGAATTCAAGTCCCTCCCTCAGCGGTTAAGCCTCCCTGGTCACTCACCTCCCCGGAGGGTGGAGCCCCTCGCGTCACCTCCTCGTAGGCGCCCACCTGCTCCCAGGTGGCCAGGAAGGCGTGGGTGGGCGCGAAGTGCGCGGCGGAGCGCGGGAAGCCGGCGCGCACATAGCGGGCAGCCAGGCCCAGCACCGCCGGGGAGGTGTCCTCGCGGTACAGGACCCGGCCCCTGCCATGGCTCGTGTCGATGTCGGCCAGGAAAGGGGCGATGGCCGGGAAGTCTGTGGGGAAATCGTCGTCCACATACTGAGTCTCCCTGGGGAAGTCCTGGGTGGAGATGATGCCGTTGGTGCCCACCTGGGAGAGAGAGAGAGAGAAAAGAGAAGTCGCTCAAGCCCTGGGTTGGCCACCGTGTCGCGAAGGAAAGGCAGGGAATTGCCCATTGCAAGAAGCTTCCCCTCTCTCATGGGTCAGGCGACCAACACAATTCCAAAGACGGTTCCATCCCCAAGAAGTGGCCCCAGCGCAGTGCGGCGGGCGCCCCCAAACTCTTTGCCCATCTTCTGCCTCCCCGCACAACCCTAGAGTCCCACGTCCCTGGAGCAAAAGCCTCCCGGTCCGAGGAGGGGACACGCCATCTCTGCAGACGCTCACAGGCTTCTCGTGGTCTTAACTGCAAACCCCAGGGGCCGCCCGGGACGCGGACGTGGCCGCCCACAGCCCTGCTCCCCACAGCCGCCAGCAGCTTCTCCTGGCTCGGTCCCACCCGGGGGCGCTGGGGAACCGCCGGCCGTGGGGACTGTCCCGCTCCAAGCGCTTGACCCCGCGTTACCCCCGGAGAAGCTGGGGGACGCGAGCGGCGCGGCAGGAGGAGCCGAGCTTACGTAGAGGCTGCTGAACCGGGCTTCGAAGAAGCGCAAGGGGGTCGCCAGCTCCACCGCGCCTGAGCTCTCGTCGTCGCCTTCCTGCAGCAGGCGGTCCCCCCACTGCTCCCCGTGGGGGAAGAGCTCGCCCCGGCGCAGCGCCGCGGCCCGCGACAGCAGCAGCAGCAGCAGCAGCGCCGGCCGCGCCGCCGCCCGGTCCCCCCGCATGATCGCGCGGTCCGTGGGCTGCCCCGCCGCCCGCCCGCCAGCCGAGCCGCCGGGCCTCGAACCTGGCGTCCCCGGGCGCCCGGGCGGGACAGGCCTCCGGGCCCGCCCAGCGCGCGGGTTGGCTGCGCCCTGGGCCGCTGACCAATCGCTGGCTCTGAGAAAGTTCGGCAGCTGCCACCACATCTGGTTCTCGTTAAGTTTGCAGGCGCAGCGGTCGCGGGAGCGGCGGGGCCGGCGAGGTGAACGCCGGTGGCCGCTCCGAGCGCTCCCTGGGCCGCCTCCCTCGCCCGCTGCCCCGCGTCCCCGCACACCCCGATCACCCCCCGGGGCCAAACGTCCGCGAGGTCCGAGGGCAGCAGCGTGGCGGGAGACGACCTCGGCGCGGGGGACCCCGACAAGCCGGCGGAGCGGGGCGGGGAGGTGCAGTTACGGGGTAGAGTCCGCACCCTGCCCTGGGGGCCCGGGCGATCTTGGTCCCCAAGGCCACGCCTTGGGTCCGAGAAGCAAAGAGACGTTGTCGCAGTCTCCTCGGCCACTTCGCTCCCCCCAGGGACGCCCTGACAAGAAGCGCGCCTTTGTGCCACGCCGCAGAGACAGACTCCTGAATTCGTCCTGTCCCGAGGGCTGGCCGCAGGGGAGGACTGGGCCACCCTCCGGAAATACCTTCCCCGGGGGAAACCGCGGCTGGGGAGATCTCGAAACGCTCCTGTGTGTGTCCCGCCCCGGGGCGCAGGCTGAGCCGTTCCCTTAGGGCATGGAGCCGACCGGGCCAGGCGCCGCGGCCGGTGGGGGCCTGGCCTCTCCCGCCCTCTGCCCGCGCCGTCTGAGGGCCCGGGGTGGTAACCTGAGCTGCTCAGTTCCCAGGGCTGGAGACTGCACATCCTCCAAACCAGCTGCGGGAGGGGGCCCATCCGCCATAAACGTCCCTCTGCGAAGCCTCGGGAGCCCGGCGAGGTTTTATTACCCTTTTCTTTTATCAAGAGCTTGAAATTTCCCAGATAGTCTGTTTTCTCTCTCAGACCCCCCATAGGGTCCTCAGAAGCAACGGGATTTAAAGGAAAGGGAAAAAAAGCAAACCCTGGAAAATGCTTTAAGTGACTCTGGAAAGACAGGCTTCTCTTTGTAGGTATTTACTCCACTTTTACAAATCCTATGGGCTCAGGCAGGAAGGACCCAACGCTGGGAACTTTGAAGACACCAGCCTGGGGAACTCCAAGCATAGACACAAAAGGGAAAACTGGCCCAAAGCAGTTTGCTTCTTCCGGTGGTGGGGAGTTGTAGATTCACTGTTCCAAAAATCTATCTATGCCTGCACATGAATTTTCTCATTCTTTCTGGGGTCAGGTATTTTCATGTCACTGAGGATGGAATGAAGGCTCAAACACATTAGGTGACTTGATTTGCCCACAGTCACCTAAAGTTACTCCCTGATATAAACACCTCCCCTGGCTCCCGGCAGTTTTTCCTGATTCAGCCAATAATAAGGGTCACACACATTTGTTGAGTGGTACTAAGCCAGAAGCTGCTGGGGCCGCAGACTGTCGGGTGGTCCCCAGTGAGCTCCATTTCCTAGTGTTGGTTCCCCATCATAGTCTCTACCCCAAGTGCCAACTGACCAGTGACTCCTAATAAACAGAGTGGCAGTAGTGAAAAGAAGTCACATCAGTGGCATCAGGCTGAGTGAGGTTGTGGCTTCTGTCCTGCTAGCAGACTCTTGTCCTTGACTGTGATGAAGCAACCTGTCATGTCCACCAGGCAAGGACCTGAGGGCAGCCTCTGTCCAACAGCCAGCAAGAACTGAATTCTACTAACAACAAAAGCAGCAAGCTTGGGAAGCAGATCCTTCCCCTGCTGAGTCTTGAGATGACACCTAGGCCCTGGCTGACACTTTGATTGCGGTCTCGTGACCCTGAGACAAAGGACCAAGCTAAGCCGGGGCCCAGACTGCAGACCCACAGAAACTGCAGGAGTTATAATGGGTGTTATTTTAAGCCATTATATTTTGGGAAAATTTGTTATGCAGCAAAAGATAACTGATACAGTCAGATTCAGTTTTAAGAAAGCTAAGGCAGGCTCAGCGCCTGTAGCTCAACTGGCTAAGGCGCCAGCCATGTACACCTGAACTGGCGGGTTCGAATCCAGCCTGCGCCCGCCAAACCACAATGACGGCTACAACCAAAAAATGGCCGGGCGTTGTGGCGGGTGCCTATAGTCCCAGCTACTTGGGAGGCGGAGGCAGGAGACTCGCTTGAGCCCAGGGATTGGAGGTTGCTATGAGCTCTGATGCCACCGCACTCTATCCAGGGTGACAGCTTGAGGCTCTATCTCAAAAAAAAAAAAAAAAAAAGAAAGAAAGAAAAGAAAACTAAGGCATAGAGGGATAAAAAAAAAAAAATCAGTTATTATCACATGGCTGTTAAGTACCAGAGCTGAGATTTGATCCCAGTTTTTTTCTGAGCTCTAACGCTCTACTCCTAACCACGAAATTATATGGTAGCAGGGCCCTTTGGAAAGTAGCTTTAGCCGATATCTCTAACTTTGTCTTCTTCCATAGCCACCTTCCAAATGAGACAGTAGTCTTCCTAGGCAACAACGCATTTTATGAATGTCCTTACACACAAGTCCCTTCACCTACGGTGAGATTTCCCAGTCAAGCTCAAGCCCACACCTACTCCCGCTGCAAGCCTTGAACCCAAACTCTCCTCCTTCAAGAAGCTTTCTGGAAACCACCCCATCTCCTTGCTTCCCTGAATCCTGTGAATGCTATGATCGTATTGTATACATTGACATTTTTCTCCTACAATCCAGAACCCACATGTACCCCTCAACACCACCATGGCATCTTGAGGGCAGGACTTTGGTCTTATCCAGTGCCTGCCACAAGGCCTGCCTGCCTCATTAGGAGATTAAGAAATCTCCTAATTTTGTTAGGAGATTTTGTTAATTGTTTGTTCAATGAGCAAAGACAGGCGGGCCAGCCGGAGACTGGGACCCATGTCTGCTGGCTCAAAATGCAACTTTCTTTCCCTCATACCACCTTTCCTGCTCATCTGACCTGACTCTTGTAATCCTCTTTTCCAGGCTGCCTTCCAACTCACCTACCACTGCTCTCCAGTTTTTATCATTCTTTCCTTCATTCATCCGTTCAACAACTCCTTCCGGCGAGTTGATCATGACAGACGCAACTCTGCCAGAAATAAAGGAGTACAAGATGTGGCCCCTGACCTTAAGGAGCTTATGATCTGGTTGGGAAAACAACAGCATAAACGTGAAAAGAGAAGCAGTGTTACAGTGAAGCATGCGCTCAGTAGCACAACCGGCAATAAGAGCCCTTGAACCAAAAGGGTGTCGCTAGTTTTGAATCTGATGATATCTGAGCACAAAGGAATAGATCCAAGGACCTACCTAAAATAACCAGTCTTGTTTCCCTGTCTGCATAAGGTGGCCGAATTCCCCTGGAAATCTGAGGCTTTGGACAGCTGTGCTTAAGTAGGCGTTCCTTTGAGAGACTTTATTCTAATATTATTTTGAAAAGACTCTATGGCACCAAGAGTAGTTTCTGCCTTAAAATGTCACTTTGTGTCTTGGGGAAAAGAAAAAAATCTGCCATAGCTATTTCACTGGTCAAAGTAAATACTGAAGAAATACTGCTCTTGTACCCAGAGCTCGCTTTGCAAGAGTAGAATTTCCATGACCTGCCAGGCTGGCTGATGAGGCAGAGGCCCCTTGCAGGCTGGAGGTCAGAGAGGACTTCTTCTGTACCCGTTTTTAGCCCTTTGGGTGGGGACCTCAGAGGAGATCTGAGCATTACTCAAAAAGTAAAATTATTTAGTTGCAAGACTTGGGTTGGTACCAGATGCTTTGCCAATAGGCCTCAGCCAGAGTCTCCATAGTTATATATTTTGCGGTTATATTTGTTATAAATACCAAAACTTCAAGAATGATGGCACTCCCTGTTATTTTAATCACAAGAATGAAAGCACATTTGCTCCATGGTGTGGCAAATAGATGTTGGTATTCAAGAGCAAGGCCTGTGTGTGACACTACAGCTGTGTGTCCATGTTTGTGTTGGAGGGGGTCTTGGCAGAAAGCACCTCAGTTCTTGTGGCTCAGGGATTCTTTGCATCACTTTGCTATCCACTAAATTCCAGGGTTGAGCCACTTAGCATGTCTTCACAGACTCAGGCTTCACTACAATTGTTGGGGGTCAAGGGTCCCAGTTCCCTGAACTCAGCTGACCTGGTTCGATTACCCAGCTGAGCCAGAAAGTTCAACTGAGGCCTGGTGGTAATTGAAAGCAAAAAGGAATGGAAACTGAGAATGAAACTGGCATGGCACAGGCAGCATGAATAGAGAGCAAAGTCACCTGCACAAGACAAAGAGAAATTTTATTTAGGAAGAACAAAGAGAAAGTCTAGAGCCCTTCCAAAGAGATTTGGAAGAGGGTCCCTCTCATAATGGAGGTGAGACACACCCCCAGGGCAGGGTGGGGTGTAAAGGCCTCTTCCTCTCAGTGTGAAATGGGTTGTACGTCTCAGTGGCCTCCCTGCACAGCCAGACGTTACCGCCCTTTCCTATTGGTCATTGATTACCCAGGTTACCTCATGCCCCGTTCTTGGAGGGAGAACTATTGAGTGGGGAATAATCCTACGGACCCTCAGACTCCCTGGTTCTGACGGCCAGGCTTCCCTCCCACCCCCTGGAAGCTGCTTTCTTTGTGTCCCTTCTCTAAATTAGGCTTAAGAAAAAACAGGGAGAGAGAAAGAATTGGAATTAAAATATGCAACACGAGCCTTTCGATCTTTTGATATGACTCACTGCCCATGCAATGTTCTGGTGGGGCAGACACTACTGGGTGTTTTCCCGGCAGCGTGCCCCTCTCGCTCCTTGGTTCCAGAAACCTCATCTCTTCACATAAGGGTGCAATAAGCCCGGGAGAGGTGTGCTCCTCCCTCAGCCCTGGCGGACGGACTAAGATTGCTGGAAGCCAATTGGGATTCTGCCTCTCTCCCGGCAGAGATGTCTCCAGAATCTTCCGCCCAAGCCCACATCCTGTTGGCCCTTTCCCCTCTGCCTCTAAATACATCCCAGTCTTGCCCATAAAAATCCTACTTCCTTGTCACCTTGTTCTCATTTCTTTTACTTTCAAGGAATTTACTCTTGCCGCCTGCTTCCCTCCACGTCCGTCACTGAGCTGCCCAGGCAAAGATCAGCAGTGAAACCCTACCAAACACGCCACCAACCCCGACAGGCGCTTTTAAGTCTTTGTCTTACTGGAGCTTCGTGGCGTTTCTGGTCCTCTGGGAATCCTCTGCTCCCTTCACTTCTCCGGCTTCTTCGTGGTGTCTGCCGTGAGCGTCTCGTCTCCTGCTTCCAGTGCCTAAGTTCGTGGCATTGCCACGATGACTGCTCTTCCCCCGCGTTCTGTCCCTGAGTGTCTGGCATCCTCAAATGACCTCACCTCCCATCTGCATTCTAACCACCTTCAAAGAAATCCTCAGCCCTGGGCCTTCACTTGAGGTTGAAACTGATGCCCAACTCCCTGCTGAACTTCTCCCTGGAATGACACTCGAGCCACGCCCACAACCAGATCCCTTCTGCAGAGTGTCCGAGTGTTCAGTTTCCCTTCATGAGAATAATATCCACTCCTTTATTGTCATTAACTTGTCTGAGATCCTCATCATCGCTCACCCACTGAGCGAGAGATGACAGGGGCGCTCTCAGTATGTGAGATAATAGGGGCGCGCTCTCAGTATGTCCTTCCACCTCCTTCTCCCTTGCCCATATTTTTCTCAGCTTCTCTTGCAGCCAAAGGCGGCCCCCTGCTGCAGTCCTGACCTAACCAGCAGCAATCTGGTGGAAGTGTGGTTTCCGGGAAGGCTCTGGGGCCGATAATCACAGAGAATTTTTTTTTTTGAGACAGAGCCTCAAGCTGTCACCCTGGATAGAGTGCTGTGGCATCACAGCTCACAGCAACCTCCAACTCCTGGGCTCAAGCGAGTCTCCTGCCTCTGCCTCCCAAGTAGCTGGGACTACAGGCGCCCGCCGCAACGCGCGGCGGTTTTTTGGTTCCAGCGGTCTTTGTTGTTTGGCAGTCCCGGCCTGGATTCGAACCCGCCAGCTTAGGTGTACGTGGCTGGCGCCTTAGCCTGTTAAGCCACAGGCGCCGAGCCTAAAATAAACTTTTTAAAGATTAACAAATATTTGTTACTCCAGAATATTTTCATACTTGAAAGCATTGTGTCAATGAAAATCTCCTTCAAATATTTTCCTGCTCACTGATTATATCAGAAAAATGTTCAGAGCTTAACATTTATCTACTAACTAACTCTTAGATGGCCCACTAACATTTTTATAAGATGTTACACAACTGGACCTCTTTCCCTAGTTACAGAGTTTGACAGCATCAACAGAATTAGTACATTTAATTCCTCTAGAACATTAGTTTACTGTCCAGCAGCATTAGATTATAAAATGGTATTATCAAAAAAACTATCTAGTTTTAGTTGTGTTAAAATTATATTTTCCTTTCTTTTATATTATAAGTGGTTTTACCAAAATCCACTGCACTCAACATAAGCAAATAGCAATCAAATATTAAATCAATCTTAGTTGTTAAATGTTGAATTTAAGGTTTTGATAAGAAGGATGCCATATGAACAAGGGACAATACAACTCTTGGAAAATTTGTCCAAGAAGTTATTTTGTTAACTATTCTATAATATGTGATCCAAGACAATTAAAAACTAAGGAAAAAAAAAAAAACTAAAGAAAAATTGAGACATCAAAATTATATATTCAGCATGCAAATGTATGGTGAAATGAACAAAATCATACTGGTTTTGATTTAAGTGATTGATTTGAATTTTCTAACTTGAAATGACTTATGACCTGTGGATTTCTCTTGCAATATACACGTGCATTAACCAAACAGAAATTTTAGATGTGGTACAAATGCTATTGTATTTATTTCCTATTTTATGGGTTGGGTTCCATAATGCTCCCTGGGGACATATTTTATTGGCTTTTTATTCTTATGCAAAGTAACATGAATGCTTCATAAACTACAACAAAATTTTTATCACTGTTTATATTTGCAATAATTTAGTATTTCAAAGGCCACAGTAGCCATTAAAGTTACATAAGCTTGATACTCAATCAGCCCTTATGCCTGTTATTGCTGCCTGAAATATTCTGGTATCCCAAGGGAACAAAGTTTATATTTTGTTTCTTACATTAATTTTTCAGAGAGCATTTAATGGACATAATGATAGATGGCATTTTCCCATTTCTATGCCATGCCATTTTTTCTGAAAATTTTGTAATAAAACTACTACTTAATGTTTCAACACTTATTTAATTTTTCAAAGCAAAGACCTTAAAACATAATAATAGCTCTTAAAACCACAAAGAAATATATATTGAAAAGTTTAGAGCTAATGGTAGGAAACTGATCAAAACTTTTACTATCTTCCAACTCTACTAGCCATGAAAATGCTTTTATAGACAATTATAAATTTTAAAAGAGAGTAGTTACGCAAGAATAAATCAATAAAACAGTTCTCTTCATCAAGTAATTATTACTTTTTCTGATGATGACCTTTGTAATTCCTTAGAAAAGAAAAAGTAATAATGTCCAAAAAATTATGACCTATCTTCAGATAATGAAGGAAGAAACAAAATTGACACACTTGATTTACAATAGTGCTCATAAGTAGGAAAGAAAAGACAGAGTGGAATTGAAGAGGAAGAAAAGATAATAGTTGCTTTGAGTGACTTCAGGACAAAAATTCTACTGACAACTGTTCTTCCTTTAGTTAGATTCTAGATTCGATATTTAGGGTTTTCTGAAGAAATGTGTGACTGGCCTTTAAATGTTAAAGACTTCTTGAGAGTGCATATTACATTTGGTATAAAAAATTTAATACAGGAAATACATGGCTTGTCTAAATTTTTATTAAATTTTAACATTTTATAATGACTTTAAGATAATATTTAGAGCAAAATATACATTTCACCTTTTCAGCAGTTTACTGAAATAACTTTATTAATGGCAGTAGCCAGTTTGTTCCATTATTAGGATAATAATGGCCACTTTTATTAACCTAATACAATATTAAACATTCAGCAAATAAAAACAACTTTCTCATTCTTTGTAGCACTCTATAACTTCATTTTAAAATCATGTTTTGGTTGCCTATTGTGCAAAATTTCTATTAAAGACATGTAGTATATAGCAAATGCACAAGTTGTGCTGAAAACCCTGAAATGTGTAAAATTAAGTAATGAAAATAAAAAGAAAGTATGGAAAATTTTATCACACTATAGAGAATGGAAAAAATTTTCTAGATCTTAAAAGTTTATATGCAAGATAATGGTAATAGTGTGAGTAGAAGCAAAGATAAATGAAAATGTATGGTTTACTAGGGAAAAAGTAAGAAGTTTTATGTTGCCTAACAATTAGCCAACTTGGGTGTATAGAGTGGGTAATGATATAAAAAAAATAGTATGGTACCCTATTACAAAGAAATACCAATGTCATCCTAAGGAATTCACTTTATATCAATGTGAGTTAAGTACCTTATTGAAGTTTTCACTTATGTGTTTCCCCCCTAAGATAAGGCAAAATAAGTCTTTTGCTTTTGTTCCAGAAAGTGAAATCTGTCAACAATAATTCCTATGATTATAATCATCATTAATTAAACATTACATGAACAGCATATCCTTTATGTACATGAATAATCCTTAATAAAATTTATTTTTCAATTGACATCTATCTTCAAAAAATAATTTTTTAAAATTAGCAAATAATTAAGAAAAATGCAAATATATGTCAACAATAAAATAATAAATTGAAGGTATAGTCATACAATGGAAACTGGTATTCAAAAATTTCTAATAGGTGCAATACACTATAGCTATATGTGGAAATAGATGTATAATAATGAATGAAATTTCTGGACCCAAAAGTATAGAAAAAATTAAGCTGAGCAAGTTGGAACAAAGAAAAGTCAGCACAAAGTCAGCTAGTTTACCTTTAAACCAGTCACTGCTAAATTTCTTATCTGAGCAACTTTCCTTCTTTTCCTAGAGCTCAGGCCTATGGGTGATGCAGCTTATTAACACCCCTGTTGGGTCTGTAAACACTCAGAGGAATAATGGCCACAGAAGATGCTATGGCAAGGCCTGGAAAGATACATTAACTAGACCATTTCCTGCCCAGTAAACTGTCAAAGCAAATACCCATTTTGGAGAATTGTATTTGGCTGGGGCAGAGATCAAGGGAACAGCTCCAGCCCTCAAATATGTGCAGGAAGGCTTATATCCATTATTGCAGAGGAAGACCCTCTGTGGTGGTGATGAGAAGAAAATTCCTCTCTCCCACCTATTCTTCAGATGAGATTGATGCCAGTGTTGTTTTATTCCACAGTGAACTAGCAGAATTTAACAACTCCCTAGAAATCTGTGCATGTGACCTCAAACAGGAGGCTGCCCCCACATTAGGCTCAGGTTCTGGATTTCTCAGCACTGCTCAGACCTTTAAAGTTAATGATTATAGAAACAATAGGAGCTGGTATGCTTGCTCAGAAAAACCGCTGACATCTTTGTTCCCTTCCTCAACTTACCCTTTGGGCTAATGAACAAATAGCCTTCAATAAAAGCTGAGTGGAACTGACACTTGGGGCAACACCCAGAACCCCACAAGTGGGCAGTGGTCCCCTGAGTTCCCACCTTTGAAAATTCAATTCTGCAGCTTGTCCCTTTCTTTCTCATCATTTCTAGGGTCTTATTTCTTCAATCAGTGGTAGCCAGATTCACAGGTCTTAAAGGACCCTGCCCCAGGGGCAGGACCCCAGCACAGACAAGCAAAAGCTGAGGGAATTTAACTCCATTAGACCAGCCCTAAAAGCATTAAGGGAATGTTATAGCTAGAAACAAAAGGATGTCAATTGCTATGATGAAAATATTTGAAATTATAAAGCTTATCAGTAGGGGAAAATTCATAAATCAAACTTAGAACACCTCAGTGATGTAATGGTTCTATGTAAATCCGACAGTCCTCTAGTATGAAGACTTAATATTAAATGATCAAAAACAATAATGTCTGGGCAGCGCCTATGGATCAAAGGTGTAGGGCGCCGGCCCTATATGCAGGAGGTGGTGGGGTCAAACCCAGCCCCGGCCAAAACAAAAAACTGCAAAATAAATAAATAAATATATATATATATATAATGTCTGCAATTAGTGGCTTAGAAACCCATAATAGGTAATGAAGTTATTTAAAGCAATAAAATATAAATCAAGGTGGAAAGAGGTGATGGGTTCAAACCCAGGCCCGGCCACAAACTGCAAAAAAAAAAAAAAAGAAAAAAAAGAAACCCACATATATTTATGGGTGGCGCCTGTGCTCAAAGGAGTAGGGTGCCAGCCCCATATGCTGGAGGTGGCAGGTTCAAACCCAGCCCCGGCCAAAAACTGCAAAAAAAAAAAAGAAAAGAAAAAGAGGTGGAAAAATATCTAGACTACTATTAAGCAATTAAAGTTAAACTGCAGTCAGTTTAAAATAGTCTATTTTAACTACAAGTCTCTTTCTCTTAGATCCTTGGTAAAAATAAACAAAGATATGTAGTAGATACACAAATAAGAAAGAGAAATGGGGGCAGTTCCTGTGTCTCAAGGGAGTAGGGCAGCAGCCCCCCCATATATCACAGGTGGGGGTTCAAACCTGGCCCAGTCAAAAACTGCAAAAAAAAGAAAAAAAAGAAACAGAAATGAAATGAAGCTTAGCACCACAGAAAATCACCAAACTATAAGGGTAAACAACAAGAGAAGAAGAAAGGATTGAAGATTTACACAACCACCAGAAAACAATTTTTTAAAATGGTAGGAGTAAGTTATTACATATCAATACGAACCATGAATGTAAACTGATTACATTCCTTAAATTAAAGAGAATGGCTGAATAAATTTTAAAAATGATCCAGCTATATGGTCCTTATAAGACTCAATGCACTGTTAAAGACAAACACAGAAAGTGAGGGAATAAAACACGATGTTTCATTCAAATAGAAACAAATGCAAGCAATATACTAAACTTATGTCAGATAATTTAGACATTAAGTCAAAACTGTATAAAAAGATAAAGAAGGTCATTACGTGAAGATAAAGGGGTAAATTCAAAAAAAAGGATATAACTCCAAATACATAAGCACCAAATAATGGAGCACTCAAATATATAAAGCAAATATCAATATTTTTAAACCTAAAGACAAAGACTGCTGTGCACTAATGGTAGAGTACTTCAACATCCAGCCTTCAATAATGTATGGATCACTTAAGGTAAAAATCAACAATGAAACATTGGACTCAAACTGAATAACAGACCAAATAGACATAACAGACATTCACTGAATAGCTGCAGAATACATATTCTTTACACCTGAATATAAAGAATTCTCTAGCATAGATCAAAAGATAGACAATAAAACAAGTCTTACCAAATTTAAAAAGATAGAGATATTAGAAATTATGTTTTCTGGACATATTGTTTGAAATAGAAGTCAACCTCAACAAAACTTCAGAAATTTAATAAATGAAAGGAAATTAAACAACTAATAGGTACATATGCGTAATACTAGATATAGTACGTATCCAAGAGAAATAAATTATGAGTTTACCCAAATGTTATATATATAAATATTATCAGAATGCTATCTGAATGGTCCCACGCTGGAAACAACTTAGCAGAAGTGAAGTGTACAAATGATAATATATTATATCATGGATTTTTACATAATAATAAGAACAAAGTTTAATCATACAAAGCACAGGAATTACCTAAAAACAATAGTGACTGAACGGTATCAGGTACAAACAACAACAAAAGAGGCATGCTTTCTTATTCTGTTTAAAAGAAAAAAAAATCTTCACAAATAGTCTGTATTTGCCTTTGATGTTAGCAATCAGGATAGTTGTAATACTGTAAAGCTTAAGGTAGATGTGTTTGCTGAGGAAGTGAACAGTGAGGACAGTTATTTATGGATGGATAATCTAATTGGAAAGAAGGGAACTTCTGTTATGCTGCAAGATTCTCCTGTGTAATTCATCCTGGTTACACAGCAGTATTAATTTTGTAAAACATTGATTTATACACTTTTTTACTGATTTTTACAAAATGAATCTCTTTAAATTGTGCAATTCAATGGCATTAGTACATTTAACATTATTATTATTATTATTCTTTTTTTGAGACAGAGCCTCAAGCTGTCACCCTGGATGGAGTGCCGTGGCATCACAGCTCACAGCAACCTCCAACTCCTGGGCTCAAGCGAGTCTCCTGCCTCCGCCTCCCAAGTAGCTGGGACTACAGGCACCCGCCACAACACCCGGCCATTTTTTGGTTGCAGCCGTCATTATTGTTCGGCAGGCCC
>CAUYRH010057189.1:0-26152 GCA_963574655.1 Perodicticus potto
CAGAAAAATTGCCGGGCGTTGTGGCGGGCGCCTGTAGTCCCAGCTACTCGGGAGGCTGAGGCAAGAGAATCGCCTAAGCCCAGGAGTTGGAGGTTGCTGTGAGCTGTGTGACGCCATGGCACTCTACCGAGGGTGATAAAGTGAGACTCTGTCTCAAAAAAAAAAAAAAAAAAGAAAATGCATACTATGTGCCAGATGTTGTTCTAGGTGCTAGCTTTACAGAAACAAGAAAACCATAACGTCCAAGTCTTCATGGGGCTTAAACTCTAGACGGGAGGGGGATAGACAGGAGGGAATGAACACACAGTCTCTCGGGTGGGGTCCATTAGGGGAATTGTGTTGTGAAATTTAGGAAGTATCCGACCCCCAGGACCTGCATTGATTAACCTCCCTTGGCCTCAGTTTCCTCATCCTTAAAAGGGGTTAGTTACGGTTCCTTCTCAGGACAGTAACAAGCATGAAATGAGCGCACAATCCCCACCACAGGCCAAGTGCACAGCGGGTGCCCAGAGGGGAGTTATGTTCATTTTCCGCATTCCAGAAGGTCTCCAAATATCTTAAGAGGGAGGAGCACCAAGAATGTTTTTAAATCTCAGAATATGACTTGGTTCTGTGGATTGCTTTTGTAATGCTTGAGTCAAAGTTCTAAGCATGCCCATCACCCAGATAGTGCACCCTGTACACATTAGCTACAGCTCCACCCGTCCCCTCCTCCCCTCCCCCACCTGCTTGACTTCTGCTGAGTTTTACTTCCCTCCATGCACATGGGTGCTGATGGGTTAGCTCCAATTTAATAGTGAGTACATGTGCTGTTTGTTTTAACATTCTTGCAAAACTTCACCTAGAAGAATGGTCTCAGGTCCATCCAAATTGTTGCAAAAGATATTAACTTTTTTTATGGTTGAGTAGTACTCGGTGGTATACACCATATGTTATTAATCTACTCATGAATTCACAGACACTTGGGATGATTCCACCTCTTTGTCACTGTGATTTGTTGCTGCAATAAACATTCTAACACCAGCATCTTTTTGATAAAATGACTTTTTTTACTCTGGGTAAATGCTCAGGAGTAAGATTGCTGGATCGAATGGTAGGTCTACTTTTGCTTCTTTGAGTAATCTCCATTCTGTTTTCACAGAGGATGTGCTAGTTTGCAGTCCCCACCTGAGTGTTTCTTTTCCTCCCCGTCCATCCCAGCTTTATTGTTTAGGGAAGTTTTGTTAAAAGCCTTTCTCTCTGGGGTTAGGTGATATCTCATGGTGGTTTTGATTTGCATTTCTCTGATGATTAGTGACATTGAGCATTTTTTCATGTTTATTAGCTGTTTGTCTGTCTTTTCTTTTGAAATGCTTCTGTTCATGTTTTTGCCCACTTTTTAACCGGGATTTTGATTTTCTTCTTGCTGATTTTCTTGAGTTCTTTGTAGATTCTAGTTACTAGCCTTTTATTAGATATATAACTTGTGAATACTTTCTTCTATCTTGCAGGTTATCTATTTGGTTTTTCTTCTTTTTAATAATTTTTTATTAAATCATAACTTTGTACATTGATGCATTTATGGGGTTCAGGGTACTGCTTTGATATACAATGTCAAATGCTTACATTTGCTCTGTTTCCTTGGCTGTGCAGAAGCTGTTTAATTTAATCAAGTCCCATTTATTTATTGTTGTTGTAGTGATTGATTTTGCATTCTTAGTCATAAATTCTTTGCCTCAGCTGATATGTAGAATAGTTTTTCCAACATTTTCTTCTAGAATTCTTATGGTTTCATATCTTAGATATGTCTTTATCCTTCTTGAATTAACTTCAGTGAGTGGGGAGAGGTGTGGATCCTGTTTCAGTCTTCTACACGTGGCTAGCCAATGTTCCTAGCTCCATTTATTAAACAGGGATTCTTTCCCCCATGTATACTGCTGTTGTCTTCTTTATTAAAGAGCAGATAGGAAAGAGCCCAAATAGCCGAAGCAATCTTAAGCAAAAGGAACAAATCTGGAGGCATCACCTTACCAGAATTTAAACTATACTACAAGCCTATAGTAACCAAAACAGCACGGTACTGGGACAAAAACAGAGACCTAAACCAAAGGAACAGAACAGAGAATCCTGATATAAAATCATCCACATTTGCACTGAGCATTTTTAAGGTTGTAGCTGGGTGGCAGCAGGGCCTATGGCAGCTACTGCATGGAGTGTTCACATAGGAACTGCTGCTTTCCTGCTGGTGGGTGGCCACAGCCTGGGGTCCCTCTGTGCCCCCATCTCCTAGATGCCCAGTCACCTTACAACTGAAGAGGTAAAGCGAGGGCCTGACAGGGGTTCAGGAGCCTCTGCCAATGACATAGTCTGTGTCCTTCTGATGGGGCAGCATCCACGCAGCGACTGATTTCTAACAGCAGCCCTGCTGGCTGTCTCTGTCCTTCATCCCTATTAGCAGACACCCCCAGGAACCAAAAGTGACGTCTCTTCCATTCCCAGGGTCTCTTCCTCCTTCTTGAGAGCACAGCACCCCGGGTGAAGTCTGGCTGCTACACTCTAATACCTGCCAGCCTGGGGCCACCTTCCCCACCTGTCTCTATGCCCCCTGCCAGGAAGAGAGTGTAGGACAATCACTGGACACCCAGCTGATGTCTCCTTTTCCTCCACAGCTCTCTCACAACAGGCTTGGCACCACAGCTCTTCAGGGCGCCTACCTGGAGCAGCTGGCATCCATGCAGGCCTGCCTGGCACCACCTCCTGGCAGCTTCCACCACAGGTGGGCCTCCGAGGCTGAGCTGGGCCCTTCACCTGCTGTGGTGCTCATAGGCTACAGAGGTCTGGATCATGCTCCTTTCCTGGCCTCTGCAACCCTTCTCAGGCTGGACCTGGCTCCTCTTTCTGGCCTCTACCTTCTTGGACCCCACATCCAGCCATCCCCAGAGAGGCCCTTGCGACCTCCCCCAGTAGAATGAAGTCCTTCCACAGTCCGTATTCATCACCCTTGCAGCCTGTCTCACTGCATGGTAGCTGTATCTCAGGTGTTCGTCACTGACGCTGGCCTGGAGCACCTCAAGGACATGAATGTGCGTCCTGTCCATCCACCTACCCAGCACCTGACCACACACCAGAAACAAGGTCAACACCAGGACTGAACGAACATCTCCCGCTCTATCCTTATGAAGCAATGTGGGTAAAATGTAAAGCATCAGAGCCTTTCAGCAGAGCAGAGAGGGGCTTCCGTGACACTCAGCCCCCAAGGGGAGAGGAAGAGAGTGGGGTGTGATCTGGCTGAGAACAGAGCACTCTCATTCCTGTGTGGGACTGTATGCTTTGTGTGCTTTACCCCTTCCAACGAGAGCCCCAGGAGGGAGAAGCTAAGGGTAGGATTCAGAAGATCTGGTTTCCTGGTTCTAAAACCATCTCAGCACCATCCAAACTGGCCCTTGAGCCCCTTGCATCGCTGTTGTGAAATCCAGCCATGGGCGACAGCATGGCAGGTAAGCAGCCCCTCTCCCCTCTCGCTGGTTGGTTCTTTCCCTTGGTTGACTACGCCAAGCTCCCCCACCACTGGAGGTCTAGCATTAGTGGTCTACAGAATGGACTTTGCATTCAATCAGACCTCGGTGACAATTCCAGCAATGCCACCTCCTAGCTGTGTGGTCTTGGGCAAGTTGTTATAAACTCTGTTTCCTCATTCATGAACGAGAGATGACATCAATAACTAAATCACTCCAAAATTTGTATGTTGAAGCCCTAACCCCCAATGTGATGGTGTTTGGGAGGCAACTGGGGCTAAAAAGCAGTTGGGAGCAGTGCTCACGGTGTGATTAGTGTCCTGATAAAAGACGCGAGAAGTCTCTCTCTGTCCACCTCCCTTTCACTCTCCCCCTCTGCTGTGTGTGGACACAGTGAGGAGGAGACCATCTGTGAGCCAGAAAGAGGGTCTGTGGCAGATCCCGAACCCACAGGCTCTTTGATTTTGGACTTCGGCCTTGAGAAGTGTGGGAGCATAAGCGCCTGTTGTTGAAGCCCCCAGTCTGTGGTCCCCACAACGACAGCCTGACTCTTCAGTATCTCTGTGAGCACACCCCACGGAGGGGTTTACGGCAGAGCTGACCAGCTGGTCATCACAGTCTCTGCTCCTGTCTAGGGGTAGAGAGCAGAGCCCAGGATCCAATCTCGGCTCCTCTGAAGGGTGCGTAACAAGCCATGGTTCCGCAGCTTGAGGACCCCAGGCTGAAAATGCCTTGTGTTGTGGCAATGACCAAACACTTGCTAGTCATGCTGGTCCCAAAAGTGCATTCACAATATCCCAAGCAAGAAGTCCTGTGGTGTGAAGCTGGTCGACACAGGGTCTGATTAAAAATAGCCAAAAACGTGCCTGATGGCCAAGAACATGACAGCCTGCCCAGCGCCATGCTGGCTCCATTTGCCATGTGATTGTGGACAAGGCAGTGAATAGTGTGCCTCAGTTTCCTTGTCTGTAAAATGGGGCAATGACAAGTCGTACCTCATAGTGTCGGGACGAGGATGTACTGAGCTAATCTACACATCGGCACTGCTCAGAGGAAGGGATGTACCCCACGCATGCTGTTACTGACACTGTCCCGAGGAGTATAATCCTCATGCAGAAGTTGTGAGGGCTGCCCTGGCTGTTTAGGCCTTCTCCCTGCCTCTCCTTCTGACACCTACCGAAATCCCACCCATCCTTCATGGCTCAGTTCAAATGCCACCTCCTTCAGGTTGCCTTCCCTGGCTTCCCAACATTGGACACATGGAAGGGGCACAACAAATGTCTGCTAAGTGAGTGACAGGTCTGCACCTTCCACAGGCTCCCCGTTGGTGCCTGTGCTGTCTCCTTCCAGTCCAGGCTCAAGCTTCACACATCTCTGCACTCCGCAAGCGGTGAGGGCAGAGCTGCAGCCCCTGTCAGCTGCATGTTCTGCTGAGCTTTCAAGATGAAGCAAGAGTCCAAAGTCCCTGTTCCCTTTCAGAGATGGATATGGACAAGCCAGTCCCCATGGCAGGATGATAGTACAATGCCGACAAAGATTGCTGCAGGTGCCTGGTCACGCCATCTAGGCCCCCTGGTTTTCAAGCTGCTTTTAGTATCAGAACCAGATGTTCAAAATGAACTTACTTAGGACCCCAAAATGTCAAAGAGTTAACTGAATTTTTCAAAAGAGAGCTGTCCTGGCAAAAATGGAGCCCAGATCCCCCAGTCACCTCTGCAAAGTCCCAGGGCCTAGGAATGCTGAGACCCACCAGCCCAGGCTCCTTTGCATTTTGCACACAGGAACTCCAGGTCCCCAAACAAGAAAAAGTCTGGGAACACCCAGAGCTGTCCACAGCCTGGCTCCCGTTTGCCCCGGGTTTCCCCAAACACAGCCTCACTCCAAGTACCTGGCCTGTCTGAGTCTCCCCAGATGACTTTTGCAACTCCGGCTGCTGGCCACCTCTCCACCTTCCAGATATGGCTCAGGCATCACCTCCTCCACGAAGCCCTCCCTCCCACCTCCATCCTGACGGTGGGTACGTGAAGGAAGGTAGATCTACAAGAGCCAGCAGGCCAGGAGCAGGGCAGCGCCTGGTCACCTAGGTAGGGGAGGGAGACCAGCCTTCACTTGCCAACCAGCAGCAAAGGGGGAAGAGGGCAATTGCACCTGGTTCTGATTTCACATGAAAACAAAAGTCAAACATGGGTATTATCCAACAGATACGCGAGCGGCCCTGGTTATGATTAAAGGTGACCAAAAAGGACAGTCCAGAAAACACAGGAGTTTCCGTGCACAAAGCACTTCCCGCTCCTTTCTTTCCCTGGCACTAGGGGCCCTCCCTCCTGCCTCAAGGAGCAGCACCTCCCGCACTGCCCCTGTCGCGTTTCAGTCTCTCCGGCTCCCCCTGGGCGGGGGCGGACTCCTGCCGCGTGGTCAGCGCGGGTCTGGACGCCCCGCCTGCGGAGAGTAGCAGGCGGGATAGCGGGCGGGGCGCCGGGCTGTCCGCGTGGCCGCAGCGCCCTCTGCCGGAAGGACGCGAGCACTCACCGGGGCGGGCGCGTTGACCACAGAGAGGTTGTAGCCGTAGAGGAAAGACGAGCCGAAGGCGCCCACTAAGGAGGCCACGAGCAGCGAGCAGGACCAGTCCTGGGGAGGAAGGAGAGAGCACGTCGGCGCCGGCACTCGGAGCGTCCCCTTGGCTGGGGGAGGCCTTCCCCGGGGAGAATTTTCTGCCGGGCGCAGGTGGAGAGAAAGGTGGCTGTAGGGGCCTGACAGGTGCAGGAGGGCGCCCAGTGGTCCGCAGCCACTCCTCACCTTTCTCCCCCCGGCGTCTTCAGCAGGTGCTGTAAGCAGCCCTACACTCCCATTTTGGCTGAATTTGGCCGGTGTTTGACCCAGACAGGAGCAAAAAGGCAAAGCCAGACTCAGTTGCGGGAGGTGGCAGGACTGCCTGCAGCTGAGACTGGCTAAGCGTCAGGCGTCTTTGATCACCTCCCCTGCGTTATTTCCTGGAGTCCTGTTAGTCCTGTTTTACAGGTGAGGAAGGCAGGACACAGGGCTGTGCTCCAGCAGGCAGCCCCAGGCCTGGGGGCAGCACCCCCAAACTCCCTGCTACACCACGCTGGCTTTTCCCTCCCGAAGCTGCTCCTGGGTGCCAGGCACGGGGACCTGAGGCTGCTGCCAGCTTACACACGGACTCACAGACACACGCTGTGCTGGGCTGAGGTGCCAGTCTGCAGGATGGCCCAAGCCCCGGGACTGAGAGGTTCAAGCCTGGCATGGAGCACAAGGCGTCCTCCTCCACAGTCCTTACCCACAGGCCATCCAAAGGGTGGCCACTGCAGGACAGGGCCCCTTGGCACAGGCTGACCAGCTGACATAAGCCAGGCCAGCAGCAGAAGCAGCGACTGTCCTAGTCTAGCCAAGGGAAAGAGGGCTGCATGGAGGGCGACCAGGTGTTCCGGAAGGTGCTTTCTCTGCCACCATTTCACATATGAGTGTGTGTGTGTGTGTGTGTGTGTATGTGTGCTGGGTGCCAGGACCTGCTGAAGTCTTACTCTTTTGGGTTTCTCTTCACTCCCTTCTGACCCAGCTGTGCCCAGGCAAACATACTGAGTCTCTCTCCTACATCCACTTGCCATACGCCCCTTTTGTAGAGATGTTTTTCTTTCTTTTTTTTTTTTTTTTTTTGAGACAGAGCCTCAAGCTGTCACCCTGGGTAGAGTGCCGTGGCATCACAGCTCACAGCAACCTGTAATTCCTGGGCTCAAGCGAGTCTCCTGCCTCCGCCTCCCAAGTAGCTGGGACCACAGGCGCCCGCCACAAGGCCCGGCCATTTTTTGGTTGCAGCCGTCATTGTTGTTTGGCAGGCCTGGGCTGGATTTGAACCCGCCAGCTCAGGTGTACGTGGCTGGCACCTTAGCCCGTTGAGCCACAGGAGATGTTTTTCTTTCTAAGACCAATTGCTGACACCTCCTCCTCTGAAGAGCCCCCCCCCCGAAGGCTCCACCTTCTCCTTTTACATTTCTCTCTTTGATTCAACCTCGTCTGACCCACAGCCCTGCCACGTACAACTTTGTATCCTTTAGCCAGTTGGGTCACCACTCTGTGACTCGGTTTTTACACCTTTAAAATGGAGATAATAGGGCAGTGCCTGTGGCTCAAAGGGGTAGGGTGCCAGCCCCATACACCAGAGGTGGGGCGTTCAAACCCAGCCCCAGCCACAAACTGCAAAAAAAAGATAAAATGGGGATAATAATAGACCCCACTTCATAGGTTGTTAAGCTCAAGCACTGAGTCACAGCAGGCAGGGCCCTCAGAAGGGAGCCCAGCCCTTGGTGGAGCAGAGTGTCAGCGGCTGAGGCCAGACAGCAGAGAATGTGTTCAGGAGGTGCCAGTGACCAGCGGTGACAGCAATGGTTTCTACGTCATGGGGCTGGACACTGCCAGGTGGAGTGTGGGACCGAGTATTTTTCTACAGTAAGAGGAGCTTGAGCAGCATGGGCTAGAATCACATTTCAGACCAAACACCCGTTCTCCTTCACCTTTTTTCTTTAAACTCCCCCTATGGGTCTCAGCTGTGATGTCCCTTCCTCTGAGCCACTGGGCGTCCCATCTGGACCCCCAGTATTCCTCACTCCCAGCTCCCATCACCACAGAGGCCACGGACTTTCTCCTTCCTGCACCCCGCCAGACCAGAGCTCCGTGTTTGAGGGGCCTCCGGACTCAGACCTGTTTCCTGGAGCCCCCACTGCCTCCCTGTCGGCCCCAGGACAGAGGGTTCCCGCTGGCAGTGCTGCTGCCTGTGCTGTGCCCTGGGGAGGGAAGAAAGAGGGGCCCCCCGAGAGGGTGTGGGGCCCGTTCCACATGCACGGCCAGGAGAGCCGCCACCACGCCAAGTCAGGCCCAGAGCCTCAGCCCCACAGCGGCCAGCCTGCCGCCCAACCAGGACTCCCCACAGCCGCCGGCCACACAGAAGCAGGCGTCCATGTTTACCTTTCTTCTCCTCCCACCCGGCTGCCCGCTCCGTGGGCCGTGACACGTGGGCGACGCCCTTCTTGGCCCCGGCAGCCCGGGGCAGCCGGTGACATGGGTGAGGGGAGCTAAGCACAGTTCCTTGGGGTCCATGTTTCCTTCTCTAGCCCCGCTCACGCTCGGCCCAGAGGTGCCAGGCTCTGCTAGGACATCCCTGTGAATGAGGAGGCAGAGTCCACAGGCAAGGGACAAGGGCGTCCACAGGAACCGTGGAGACTTGATCCTGCCTGAGCAGGAAATGGGGCAACTTTCCTTTTCCCTGCTAGGAAGTCATTAACAGTGACGGAAGAGCCCTTAAAGGGAAACCGCCTCCAGGGGGTGCAGTTGTTGTCCGGCATCTCATTATTTTTTCTTAACAACGCCCACAGTGCTGGAGAGATGACTGGCGCACACCCAGGGAGCCTCCCTAGTGATTGGCACGACTCCCTCGTTTGTTAACTGTGTGACTTCAGGCAAGTCCCTCGGCTTCTTTGAACGACTGCTTTTGCCAGTGCAAAGTGGGCTGTTGGCCCTGCCCTGCTGGTTTGCAGAGTAGCGGCCCTACACCCTGGAGCAAATGCAGAGGTTTGGGAGAAAGTGAATTCACCTCTCGGCCCTTGCTCTGTCCTGCTCATCCAGCACTGGCTGAGGGCACGTGCCCCAAGGGCCAGCCCTGAGCTCAGGGAGAGCGTGGAGAAGACAAGGACCTCATGCACATCAGGGCATCATAAATAGCTCGCTGCATGGCCACTTTGTCCCGGATGTCAGAGACACACCTTTACGTTACTCATGACTAGGACACCTGCCTGGGCCAGTCGTTCCCAGAAGCAGAGAGCAGTCTGCAAGGCTGAGCTGTGGACAAAGATAGCTGGTGAGTTCAGAATGCCCAGGAGACAGGGCAGAGCTCGAGGCCACAAAAAGGAGACAGAGAAGACTGGGTTTGGTGGAGAGCTCCCATTAAAATAAAAGGCGTGAGGACTGAAGATTGGGGGGAGCCTGTAGACACCCAGCCCAGGCAGCGGGGAAAATGTCTGCTCAAAGCAAACAGGAAACTAAAACTTCCAAAAAAGAAAAGTAACCCCCAGTGGCCAGGGATGGGGCCAGCACAGGAATCATCGGGGCAATGTCATTCTGCATGGTAATCAGCCAGGATGTCAGGGAACACTGGCCATTTCTGGCATTGTTTTCAGCTGCATGGACTGCTCTCCTCACAGAGCCACAGGTCCCCAGCAGGCTCCTGACAGTCAGACCCTTGCTGACAACATGGCCTCAAAGGCGCGGGTTCCCAGGACAGCATGGAGAAGGCTCCACACCCATCTCAGCAGGTCACTGGGACTTCTGGAGGAGCTGGCTCCTGAACAGATGCTTACAGGGTGGACAGGCCCAGGGGGGCATGGGGCAGGACAGGCAGCAGGCTCCCGTCGGGTGTGTGTGATCGGAGGCGCAGGCAGAGCTTGAGGGGAGCGGAACAGCCACGTCCCTGAGCTCTGAGGAGCCTCTCCCCACCCCTCCCCATCCTCATGGGGCCTTTACAGTTCTTGTTTCATGTCTACCTTCTCCTCACCCTCCCTGGCTTCATTTGTAACTGGGTCTCACCAGATTTTGCCAAAAACTCAAATTGGATCAGGTGGCCTCACCCCCTACTTAAAATCGTACCAAGGTCCCCTTTGGGAGTGAAAGCTTAGAAGGGACCAAGGGCCAGGCGGTCAGCATGAGTGAGCAGCTGCATCTAGGTGTGAAGTAGGCCAGAGGGTGACCTATCCCTCTATGGGCCAGACGGCAGCTCACGGTGTGTCCATCGGCCAGCACAGCCTCCTCGCCCTCAGCCCACGTTACATGTCTGCAGTGCTCTCCCACATGCATTCACATCCACGAGCTTGTCTGATCCTACCAGCCTCGCAGGAGCTACTAGTCATGCCTCTCCAGGGAGGAACTGAAGTGCAGGGAGGGTGTGGAGTAGCCACCCCTGAACCCACACGGCCAGGGCCTGTGTCCTCGGCAGCTGCTAAGAAACCCACTCTCGCCGAGGATGTGGTCACACAACACGCATTCTTGAGTGTCTGGGGCTGAGCCTGCTCAGACACCAGCTCATCCGTCTGCTCACCGACACCTCGGCAGCTCCCGCACACCTGGGGTCTGCTGGTTGGCTCAGGCCCCTCCTGCTGACTCCCTGGGACTCTGCTCAACCATTCAGCGCCCGCCTCCTCCCCGCAGCCTCCCCTGGTGTACCGCTGCCCTGCCTCTGTGCTCCACGGGCTGCTGTTCAGGAGCCGGCCGTGGGCAGGACTGTGTGTCTCAGAGGCTGACTGGTGTCCCTCCCAAATTCATGTGTTGGAGTCTGACCCCCAGCACCTCAGAATGTGACTGTACGTGGAGACAGGGTTTTCATAGAAGAGATTAGGACACAGACACACACAGAGAAATAACACGGGGAGAAGGTGACCACATGCAGGACAAGAGGGGCGTCCTCAGCACCCTGCTGACTCTTCACCTTGGACTCTGGATCCAGAGCTATGGGACAATCCGTTTTCGCTGTTGAAGTCACCCAGCCTCTGGCCCTTTGTCACGGTAGCCCTAGCAAACTCACGTGCCCTAAGGCCTTCCTACAGCACGGTGCAGGGAAGGGGCCCAGTTCCAGACTGTCCTCAGACAGATGACTGACTAAGGCTGAAAGTCCAGCTGGGACCAGGTGGAAACTTTCTAATGGGGAAGGATGGACAAGGAGGGAATTTGCCTGCTGAGTGCCATTTAAGGAGATGTCTGAAATGGCGACATCCCTCCCTCCTTATATAAGATACCTGGATCCTTGACTCAACCTCCTAGAGGGCATTGCTGTCTATTTGATGTGATTCTTTCATGCCCCTGGGTGACCTAAAGCAGGTGGCTTCGCCTCCCTGAACTGTCGCACACCCACATGGGGGCGATGATGCCCCACTCGCCCATTTCCACTTCCCTGGCAATTTGGTGAAGTGAATGTTTTGTCCTGCCAAAGCATGAGCACAGTTTCCTCCTGTGTCCTGGTCGTCTCCACATGCCCCCAGGGGACATGGCAGAGGTAGGCCAAGTTTGAAACCTGCTGTGCCTGGTGTCAGCTACGTAACCCTGGGACAGTGACCTCTGCCCTCTCTCATCTGTCACACGGGATAGTGATGCCCTCATCACAGCGTAACCAAGAGAACCAAGCAAGACCCCTGAAGGAAGGGCGGGCACTGAGCCTGGTGGCGGAGTGGGGGATGGGTTTCGGTGTAGCCTCAGGATGATGACATCCTCGTCAACGTCCCCTCATGGAGAAACGACCTTTGGAGTAGAGACACCTCCCTGCTCCAAGTCCAAAACTCTCCTGCAGGTCAGTGACATCAGCATCGCCGTCTCCTAGGCCTTGTCCTTCGCACTCTGCAGGTCACACAGCTCTTTCTGTACAAACTTCCACCCAGCTGCTGCTCTTTCCCCGCCCCCCACGGCCCCTTATGGGGGGAGAGGAGGGACTGTCCCAAGATCACCAGACTCTCATACCAGAGAAAGGAAAAGAACCCCAGACTGACCGATTTCTTTCTCGCCGAATCTCTTTCTTTGTCTTCTGCGGGGTCCTTTTCACTGAGCTCCATGGTTTATTTTTCAGATTTTTGGACTTTCGTTGTTTCTGAGAAAGAGAGAAAAGCAGGAAGGCACTGGAATCTTCCTGTCCCAGACGGGCAGGTCAAAGGAGGTACCCCAAACAGCCTTACTGAGGTACCCCCAAACAGCCTTCACGAGGTACCCCCAAATAGCCCTCATGAGGTACCCCAAACAGTCTTCATGAGTTACCCCCAAACAGCCCTCACGAGGTACCCCAAACAGCCCTCACGAGCTTTGCTGTGATGAGGGGACACAGCAGTCCCCTTACTCAGGGGCCCTGGTGACTGGGCTCCTCCGGCCCTTCTCAGGCCTCAGTTTCTCCATGTCCGAGACATGGTTTGGGGCTGCATCTGTGCTTGTAACACTGGCCTCCATGCTTACTAAGTATGGGCCCCTCCACGCAACATTCTCATCCAGAGGTTATTCTCACATTGAGGCACATTTTGGAAACGCTAAACTGTTTCCAAGTTGTGAAAATAAAATCAGCACAAATGAAAAAGAAGTGCCAATCTCACCTGTCAAATTGGACACAGTTACCAAAGCTGTATCCTGAATAACTGGCTTGACACAAGTGGGAAATCACACAGCTTTTCTGGAGTTTAGAAATATGTTTCTGGAGCCCTAAAAATATTTATGCCTTTTTGCCCAACTACTCTATTTATAAAAATTTATCGTAAGCAGTAATAAAAATGTACACAAAAGATTAAAGTCTAAGAGGTTCATTGTGGCAGTTTTCATGTCAGAAAAGTGGAATTTACAGTAGGACAAAATAGCAAGCAAATTTGAATATATTATGGTGCATCCATATGATGGAAACTTTTGTAACCTGTAAAAATTATGGTCTATGAGAACATTTGGTTATAGGGGGAAATGCTCATAATAAATTCTTATTTGACAAATAAAAGGAAGATATATAAATGAACAAACCATTATTCAACATTGAAAATAGATCAATATAAAAGTTAACAGAAAGAAAATATATCAATAGATTCACAACTGTGAAACAGTATACAAACGTAAACTGTACCCGTGTTATCTTTTTACTTAACATAAATTTAAAACGTAGTGTTTATACATTAAATTATTTACTCAATAAATATTGTTTAGCCCCTCATAGCCTAGGCTAAGGACCTTGTCTTGCCCATCAGGAGCTTACATTTCAGGGGGAAAGACAGTTTTAGAAGAGCGAATGGACCATGTGTGAGCGAGTGGAAGCCATGAGGCTGCCCAAGAAAGAACAGCAGCAGAGAAGAGCTGGGGACAGACACACATTTATGAGCACAGCAAAATGTGAAAGGCAATTACAACCTAGCAGTGGGATCACTGGCTCAAAGGACACATTTACAGCTTTGACTCCATCTGCAAAAAACACAGTCAAATTCAGGAAGGGGGGAGAGGGGTTAGTAAACTCAATGTCGGGGTATATGGCACCTATAGCTTCTGGGTGAAGGACTCATCTACCAACTCAGACTTTACCTTATACATGAACAGAAAATAACCTAATCATATGTACCCTTATATTAATCCAATTTTTTTCAACAGCTCAAAAAAGATTATATAACCAAAAGATGTATCTCTCAATAATATTATGAAATAAAAAAAATTTTTTAAAAAGTTACTACTTAGCCAAAGTATTTTAGCCCATTTTTATCTCATTCTTTATTTTCTTCTAGATTTTCAATGTTCTACCCTGAAAAAACAAATGAACAAGCAAACTCTTCTATAACTGAGCAAATTTTTAAAATTGCTTTAAGTTAGGGTAGCGCCTGTGGCTCAGTGAGTAGGGCACCAGCCCCATATACCAAGGGTGGCGGGTTAAAAAAAAAAAATAGCCAGGCATTGTGGTGGGCGCCTGTAGTCTTGGCTACTTGGGAGGCTGAGGCAAGAGAATCGCCTAAGCCCAGGAGTTGGAGGTTGCTGTGAGCTGTGTGATGCCAGGGCACTCTACCGAGGGTGATAAAGTAAGACTCTGTCTCTACAAAAAAAAAAAAAAAAAAAAAACAAAAAAACAGAAATTTTAAACACTTAAGCATTTTTAAGATTCAGGTAGCCAAGTATAGTTAAAATAATGCTTTAATGGCGGCATTTAGTGGCTCAAAGGAGTAGGGCGCTGGCCCCATATGCTGGAGGTGGTGGGTTCAAACCCAGCCCTGGCCAAAAACTGTAAAATAATGCTTTAGTGCTTGGCTTTCTAGGGCAGAAAATAACATTCCTGAAGAACATGTATTTCGTATAGGGCGATGGGCTCTGAGCTATCAATTTAGGTCCAGAAGTTGTTTTGGCTGACCTGACAAAAATGTTGGTTGCGAGCACCATGTGAGGCCCTGCACTGAGGGGCCCGCTGCACCTGTCTCATCCCAGCACACGCCTGAGGGACACTGCAGCCCTCTGGACCTCCATGTTCCTGTGGCAGCTGCATCGCAGGCCTCTCTGCCTTTGCTCAGGCTGCACCATTGGCCCAGTGCCTTTTCTCCCTGCACTGCCTCACATCCAAGGCTCACCACCTCTGTCCGTTTCTTCCTTCTGGAAATCTGGATCACTCCTGTGCATTCCAGGGCATACACCACAGTCCCAGCAGGAACCAGAATGTCTAACTGATTGTCCTCGTATCTGTGTCCTTGCCAATGATTGTGACCTGTTTGTGATAGTTCCTTTTGCGTGTCAATTTGGCTGGGCTACAGAGCCCCGTTGTTTGCTCCAACATCTGGAGAACAGTCCAGATACTGTGGTGAAGGTAGGTTTTAGATGCTATTGACATTGGCAGTCAGCTGACTTTAAATAAACCAGATGGCCTTCCGTCGTGTGGGTGGGCTTTATCCAATCAGTTGAAGACCTTAAGGGAACAAGCTGAGGACCCCTAAAGAAGAAGAAATTTGCCCGCTGACTATAATGTGGAAATTCTGCCTGAGTTTCCAGCCTTCCGAGCGAGACTGCAAGCAACATCAACCCCGACAGAATTCTGAGGCTGCAGCTTGCCCTGTGGATTTGAGGCTTGTCAGTCCTCAAAATTGCACCAGCAGATTTCTGAAAATAAATCTGGATAGATCGAGAGACAGATGGGGAGGTGCATGTATCTCCCACTATTTCTGTTTCTCTGCTGAACCATGACGGACATGCCCCTGTGCTCCCCATGCTTGGGGGCTGCACCCACAGTCTGGCACAGACTGGCCTGAGAGGTGCAGAGAAAGCAGGGTAGGTGGGTGGGGTGGGATGAAGAAAGCCAGAATGAGGGTCCCCGCCCACCTTTGGGACTCATCCTCATTCTGGTTTATGTGTTGTCACCGCAGAACTCCAGCAACTGCCATCCATGCAGATGACACTGTAAATGTCACACAGGAATTACATAGCATGGTGGCCCTACTGGTGCCTTAGGAGGAAGATGGTCTCCAAACAATTAAGGGAATGCCAGGATCTGAAAAGACATGAGCCGTTGGAATCAGAGACATGGGTACTGCTTTTGGCGAGTTACTTAGTCTTCCGTCTGTTCCCCCGTTGGTCTCGTGAAGGTGGGTCTCTTCCTCCTGTCCCCCGATTGTTAGATGAAGGACACTGTACTTAAAAGGCCCTGGGAGCTGCTGGCAAATCCTTGGTGTCTGATTCATGGCACTGTCATTCATGGAGCTGGAGAAGACTCAGAAAGTAACTGACTGGGGGTGGGAACAAGTGAAGAGCTGTTGTAGGGAGTGTTGGCCTGGAGATGTTTGAGGTCACTCGGGCCATTGTAAGTAAGAGTGGTGCTCAAGACGTGGTCTGGGACACAGATAAATTAAATGGTCATTAATGCTGTGGGATTAGGTAGAGAATGTAGGTAGAAAAGAGTCCTAGGGACCCCAGCCCAGAAAGAGACGACAGGGTAGTAAGCGAGGCAAGCAAGGGGTTGGGGATGGCAAGACAAGAACTTCAAGAAGGTGGAAGACTCAGCTGTGTCGACCTCTGACCCAGGCCAAGCTGCAGGAACAAGAGTGGTCTGTGCCACGTGGCCACATGGAGTCTGTCAGCGATCGTAACAAGGGTGACATGATTTGAGGCTACCAAGAGGCTGTGGCGTCTGTGGGAGGGGCCCGCACAGACACCTCTTTGCAGAACATTGAGCAGGACAGAGAAGGGGGTGGGTGGTGGGGTTGGGTCAAAAGTCAGGACCCGGGTAAAGGCACAGCGAGGAGCACAGGTTTGGAAGGGGGACAGTGGGGTCACATATGTTTCAATGGCACCTGTAGTGTGTCCAGTGACATCCATGAGTCATGAGGCAAAGCTGAGAACTGGAGGAGAGCGGATGAGGGGGGAGGAGACAGAAGCCCTGGAGTTGTCACCCAGGAATCTGGGGAGCTGAGTGGCTGGGTTGCCCCATCGCATTGAAGGTGTATCTGTGACTCGGTGGGGGAGAAGGCAGATGGGGAGGACAGTGGGCAGTCCAAGCCCCATCCCGTGACGGCTTAGATTTCAGAATGGCTGAGAGGTGACGCGGAGCATGGCTTTGGTTGTTATATACTACGTCATGCAAAACTGGAACCTCCTAGAAATCAAGGTCAGAGCAGCCAGAATGTGGAGGGAGGGTGAGCCCAGAACTGGGTGGGAGGAGAGGAGAAGGCCGTGAGCGGGCCTGGCAGCGACAGCTGTGTTCAGGGTCCGTGGGATGTGACTGGGGCAGGGGAACTTGGGCATGGGGCGGGAGGACAGTGAGCTCAGCAGCCCCTGAGCAATCTCCCTGCTGAGAGAGGCAGCTGAGGATGGAGAGAGACCTGTGCGCTCTTTCCAGAAAACATGCTGGAACAGAGAACATCGCAGGCCCAGGGGAACATGGATGGTGCGTCATCGTTCTTTCCCAGTAACAGCCAACTCCCAGCTTCTCCTACTCCCCTATCAGCAAGGAAAAGTCAGTGTAGACCCCGCCCAGGGGAACTGTTGGCAGAGGAGGCTCAAGAACATGTGCCTCACCCTATACCCTACAGAGACTGCTGAGAGCTGGGCACCCCCTTGCTGCCCCTGAGACATCTTGGCAAAGGTGGGAAGCTGCCTACCTGTACGATGCAAGGCCAAGTGCAAACAGCTTGCATCCCAGACACTCATGGACTCCTGAGCCACGCATCCAAATGCAGCTCTACGGCTGTGTGAATCAGCCCAGTTACTTGACCTCTCTGTGCTTCCATCTCTTAATGTTCCAAATGGAGACCACAGCAGGAGCTACTGTGAGGATGGAACGAATTCATGCCTGTAGCACGTGGTAAATGATGGGTGCACCGAAGTTTCCCCAGAACAGTTTTGCAAGGGCCTCAAAGAATGGGTGATGTCTTAGAACCAGGTAAGGGAAAGAAGAGGGGCCCATTTGGCCTTTGACTAGAGAAACCTAAACTGCTTTAGGATAATTCTCTAAGGTTTAAATAGAATGATAGATTAATAAAATAAAAATACAGCTCAGCGCCTATGGCTCAAGCGGCTAAGGCGCCAGCCACATACACCTGAGCTGGCGGGTTCGAATCCAGCCCGGGCCGCCTGCCAAACAACAATGACGGCTGCAACCAAACAATAGCTGGGCACTGTGACAGGGGACTATAGTCCCAGCTACTTGGGAGGCAGAGGCAGAAGAATCGCTTGAGCCCAGGAATTGGAGGTTGCTATGAGCTGTGATGCCACAGCCCTCTACTCAGGGCAATAGCTGGAGGCTCTGTCTCAAAATAAAATAAAATAAAAATACATAAGAATAAACACAAGCTCTGGCTCGGCGCCTGTACCTCAGCAGCTAGGGCACCAGCCACATACACTGGAGCTGGAAGGTTCGAACCCGGCCTGGGCCTGCCAAACAACAAGGACAACTACAACTAAAAAGTAGCCAGGCATTGTGACGGGTGTTTGTAGTCCTGAGACCGAGGCAAGAGAATCACTTAAGCCCAGGAGTTGGAGGTTGCTGTGAGCTGTGACACCATGGCACTCTACTGAGGGCAACATAGTGAGACTCTGTCTCAAAAAGAAATAAATAAGTAAAAAAATAAATAAGCAAAAGCCCCTTTTGGCCTTTGACTAGAGAATATTAAACTGCCTTAGGATAATTCCCTAAGGCTTAGATAAAATGATACATAAATAAAATAAAAATACATATGATCAATAAACACAAGCTCTATGCATGGTGATGAGTCCAAAAACACTGGCCGCAGGCTGTCTTTTCCACCTGTGGTGACGACACTAGTCTTGCTGCTCTGCCAGACCGATGCCCTGCTGGAGCCCACCAGCGTGCACACGCTGCTTCTTACGAGACCAGATGCTGTTGCACCCTCTAAACACCTACCTGCCACCAGGGCAGCCCGAGCCCCTCTCTGCCAGGCCCCCACACTGCAGAGGGGGATCTGACTGAGACTCTGCTCAGGGGCTGTGACTGGCCCCTGCCTAGACTGCGTCTGTGGTCACACACTGGAGATTCGCCTCCACTGCTACTGTTACTGCTGCTAAGAAAGCCTGTGTCTGGCGCTATGCTGGGCCATGTCAAAAATAAAGCAGCCAGGGCTTAGACAGGTGACTCCACTTGCTAAGCTCTCAGCGGGGCTGGCGCCAAGGCAAGGCAGTGGGACCAGACCCTCTTTCCTGAACGTGTTCCACGGCAGGCTGCAAACCGCACGTGTGGGCTTCTGCCCTTCACCTGCCCCGGAAAGCTGGAAACCCCCCTTCTTGGGGTGCCTGGAACTCTGCCTCACACACTGGGACGCAGCCCTGCAGGGCAAGGACAGGTGGGGTCCACAAACCACTGGCGCAACTCCAGACAGAGCACCCCACAACGCATCCCGGGCCCCAAATTCTCCAACTGTTTAGCATTTGCCTGTGACTTTATCTTATTTTTCAGGTTGTCTGTTGACTTTGGCATGAAACTAAAGCAGGTCCCCAGGTAACAAAATGAATGTGGAAAATAGAGCAGGAGAGAGAGAGAGAAGGAGGGAGAGAAGGAGAGAAGAAAGGGAAAAAAGGAATGGAAAAAGGGAAGATAGAAAAAGAGAGGGAGGAAAGAGAGGGAGGAGAGAGGGTGGAGAGGTAAGGATAGAGGAAGAAGAAGAAAGAGAAGTGGAGGGGCAGTGCCTGTGGCTCAGTGAGTAGGGCGCCGGCCCCATATACTGAGGGTGGCGGGTTCAAATCCGGCCCCGGCAAACTGCAAAACAAAAAATAGCCGGGCGTTGTGGCGGGCGCCTGTAGTCCCAGCTAATCGGGAGGCTGAGGCAAGAGAATCGCTTGAGCCCAAGAGTTTGAGGTTGCTGTGAGCTGTGATGCCACAGCACACTACCGAGGGTGATAAAGTGAGACTCTGTCTCTTTAAAAACAAAAAAAGAAAGAAAGAGAAGTGGAGGAGAGAGGTAGGAAAGAGCGAAGGAAAGAAAGGAGGGAGGGAAGGAAGGAGGGAGAGAGGGAAGAAAGGGGGAGAGAGAGAAAGGGAAAAAGAGATTACTGTAATTATTGGACACTGGGACAACGGCCATCATTACTCAATTTCATTTTATGTTAACGTCCGTCAGTTACCACACTGAGCACCTTATGTGCACAGCTCATTTCATCTTTACCAGAACCTTGTAAAGTTGATTTCAAATGTCTCAGTTTCCAAATCCCTCCTTCCAGCGGCTCTAGAAGCATCACAGTCATTGTTGAAATTTTCCTCGAAGTAGACCCAAGGCCACGAGCATCACTTACCTGGTTCCTGGATCTTGCCTTGCCTGTTCCAGTCTAAAAAGCAAACAGAGTATGCCTCGTAAATATGATAGGCACTCCACTTAATCAGTTGTCAACCTGGGAAATTGTGAGGGCAAACAGCGTTAATGATTAAACCACACCCAGCGGTTACTGTACACGCTCTCTGATGCCCATCTTGATAAGTGATAAGTGGTTAACAGTTAACTGCTGAGGACTGGTTCAGCTTTCTACAAACATGCCAGGTGTGCGGCAACATGTTCTGGCCCCAGAGTCTGAGCGCAGAGGCATCCGGCAAAGCCACCGCTGACTAACGGCCTGGCTTCTGCTTAACCCCTCAGGAGTCACATCCCTTCTTTTTCTTTTATTATTTATTTTTTTTTATTTTTACATATACATGTGTTCATTAGGTTTCCACTTTTTGCCTTCACAGAATTAAAAAGGCTTAAAATTTAATAACAGTAACAGTGTTTAAGATAAGGACTGGAAACAAAAACCTCGAAAAGAATGAACAAAGATAAATACATTCAGAAAAGAAATCAGATTACTACATCAAAATATTAAGCAGTATTAATAATAATAATGCAAGGAAAGTAACATTCACATTGTCAAATAAGAGTATGTCTACTATAGACTGCTTTAACTCTGAGGCTCAGTATGGAGTCATCAGTTAACTTTTTTTTTTTTTGAGACAGACACCCAAGCTGTCACCCTGGATAGAATGCAGTGGCATCACAGCTCACAGCAACCTCCAATTCCTGGGCTCAAGCGAGTCTCCTGCCTCCGCCTCCCAAGTAGCTGGGACTATAGGCGCCCACCATAACGCCCGGCCATTTTTTGGTTGCAGCCGTCATTGTTGTTTGGCGGGCCCAGGCTGGATTCGAACCTACCAGCTCAGGTGTACGTGGCTGGCACCTTAGCCGCTTGAGCCACAGGTGCTGAGCCATCAGTTAACTTCTTATCTTTTTTTTTTCCAAAGTCTCAAAAAATAGACAACTAATATTTATATTATTTATAATAGTAAAAGTAGAAGTAGAAGATAATTTCAAAAAAACAGATCATGCCAAATCTTAAAGACAATAGAAAAAGAAGAAATGTTTCAAAGTCATTCTACTTAATCCGGATACACCTGATATTAAAATTGGAGAAAATATAAAGGGAAATTGCAAACATATTTCACTTATAAATGAGGAACATTCCTTCTTCTTAACATGAGGTTGTGCCCAGCGTGAGGGCCATTTGTCCAGGTGGGGGAGGGTGAGCAAAGGGACTTGGAGGTTGGAAACCAGGAGCCAGGGAGCCATCGGTGGGTCGAGTCCGGCACTCGAATGAGCAGGATGAGGGGCCAGCTCTGGTTGCCTCTCCATGGTGCAGGAAGCTCAGCCATGGAGCACCTGAGCACCGTCACCTGCTCAGGTCATCATTTTATCAATCCCAATGCCACCTTGTCCTCTGTCTCCCTAGCTTGAAAGTGATGCACGCTCACCAATTCTTCTCACTCGGCAAGCCCTGAGATAAATGAGGGGCTGGAGTGGCAGAAAGAGGCGAGGGGTCTGGGAATATTGCTGGGCAGCTCAGGTGAGACCCTGTCCCAGTCAAGGGCTGAAAACCCCCACTGAGAGAGCTGAGGGTCTGGGACACGAAGGGCAGTGCAGAAAGCTGGGCCCAGTGGGAAAAGGACTTAGTGCGGCTCCAGCCCACGCTTGGACCCTGGGGGTCAGCGCTCTCTTGGGAACCCAGAAGAGCACACCCTTTCCCCTTGGCATTGATCCAAAGCAACTACGCAACCTTCTCGTGGCCAATCCCACCTCCTGGTACCTTGGTGTAGACAGAGGGGTGGGCCAGAGCAGATGGAAATCAGCTGCTCCTGGGGGCATCTACCTGGGATGCTTTATCAACCAGCCTCCAGGGTCCGACACCACCTGAGCCCGGGAAGATGCCATTTCTGTGTTCAGGGTGATCCCAGCTGTTCTTGAGGACATGCAAACAGCAAGCCAGAGGCTGCTCTGGCTGAGAGATCACTTTCCCAGGACTCTGAAATCCCCCCAAATGCCCGCTGGTGCCCACCTCCTTGTTTCTTCAAGGGTCCAACAGCTTCTTTCTCAACATCTTTCGAGCCACAATATGTCACTCCCCAATTCCAGGATTCTCCGACTGCTGTTGATTTAGCAGTAGCTGGGTACAGAGGATACTGTGATGGCTAACGAGGATTTGATGTGAGACATCTTACATCCAAATCCCAGCCTGGCAGTCCCTGGCCGTGCCTCAGTGGACGCGTCTGTCCTCTGCAAAGTGGGGACAAAGTGGCCCTCACTACAAGGTGCTGTGGCCACTGGTGTTGGGAAATCTCTTTATGTATCATTATTTTTATTTGTGTTTATTTATTTTCACATACTTAGGCAGCTACTGTGTAACCATTATCCTGCTAGATATTAAGGTGGCCATGAAGAAGGGCAGATGTTTCTCTTGTCTGGTCATCCACAATCTAGTTGAAAGGACGAGTCAACAGAAGGAATCCACATTTAGTAAGCACCCACTGTATGCCAGAAGGGACCCACATTGAGTAAGCACCTACTGTATGCCAGAAGGGACCCACATTGAGTAAGCACCCACTGTATGCCAGGCATGTGTTGTGTGTAGCCTGGTGCAGCCACTGATGTCCTGTTATCTCCAGTCCACAGCTAAGGATGCTGAAGCTGCTGCCCACAGCTCCTCGTCTGGGGGCAAGAGTTGAGGTTTAATGGGAGACCCCCACTCTCTCCAGGCTGCCCTGTGGGAAAGCCCCCCACTAGGAGGGGGCAAGCCCACCAGAGTGAGCTCAGGGATACCTCCCTCTACTCCCCGGGCACTCCAACAAGCAAACGGACTTCTCATCTTAGAGGGTCCCTGACTTGGGGGCCTCGTGTGCTCTCGTCTTCCCAGGAGACGCCTTCCCTTGTTTCGTCCGGCCGTGACCCCACTTCTCTGGAGCATTACCAACCTCTCCTTCTCTGTTGCGCCTGTGGCTCAAGGGGCTGGGGCACCAACCACGTACACCTGAGCTGGTGGGTTCGAATCCAGCCCGGGCCCGCCAAATAACAATGACGGCTGCAACCAAAAAAAAAAAAATGGCCGGTTGTTGTGGCAGGCGCCTGTAGTCCCAGCTACCTGGGAGGCGGAGGCAGGAGACTCGCTTGAGCCCAGGAATTAGAGGTTGCTGTGAGCTGTGATGCCATTGCACTCTATCCAGGGGGACAGCTTGAGGCTCTGTTTCAAAAATAAAATAAAATAAAATGGTTAAACTTATGGTATGTGATGTTAACTCAACATAAAAAACAAAAACTTTCTTTGATCCCACAGCCTCCTGTTACCACCCCATTTCCCCGCATCAAGACACAGCAAACAGTCCCAAAGAGAATTCACTGTAACCACTGGGCCACCCCCATTCTCCCCTCTTCCCCCGCTGACAAGGCCTGTGACTCACCACACCACTGCAATGCTCTTTTTCTTTTTTTTTTTTGAGACAGAGTCTCACTTTGTCACCCTCAGTAAAGTGCCGTGGCATTATAGCTCACAGCAACCGCAAACTGTTGAACTTAAATGATTCTCTTGTCTCAGCCTCCCGAGTAGCTGGGACTACAGGCACCTGCCACAACGTCCAGCTATTTTTAGAGATGGGGTCTCACTCTTGCTCAGGCTGGTCTCGAACTCATGAGCTCAGGCAATCCAACCACCTCGGCCTCCCAGAGTGCCAGGATCAGCTCCGGGCCCTTGGCCACAATGCTCTAATGAACTGTGATGATCCACATCTTGCCAGAGTCAACAGGCAACTCCCTATAGCCTCCGGGCAGCTTTGAGGGGATTGGCCACTCCTCTTCTTTCCAGGTTCTTCTTTCTAGAAGCTTCCTTTCCTGACATCCAGCCACCACACCACCCTTGCCTGGCAGACCTCGCATGTTGAAGCGTCCAGGGGCACAACACGAAGCCCTCTTCTCTTCTCTGGCCACAGTCCATGGATGAGCTCATCTAGACGTGGCCTTGAAACATTCAAATCTGTCCCTCTGGTCCCTACCTGGAGACCCTAACTCATGACCACACCTTGGGGCAGTGCCCCCACTTGGTTAAGCTGCTCTCAAATGCAGTAGGTCCCAAACTGAACCTCCGCTGTCCCTGCCCACATCAGCTCTTCCTCCTCTCCCGACCTCCACCTGTTTCAGCACCAGCCCACATGCTTCTGTTTGAGCGTCTCCAGCGACTCCCACGGCAAAGCCAGGCCCTGCTGCCCCGCATGGAGCCTCTCTCAGGATTCAGTTCCAGTCTTCCCTGTGCTCGGACATTCCTCCTGGCTCAGCAGTGTGGCTGAGGCAAGAAGAGCAAGGCCTCGGTCCTCATCTGGGTTCACATTCCAGCTCCACTGCCAACCGGCTGTGCCACTTCTCAGTGACAAGGCCACGCCTGCCTCTCCAGGTCCTCCACCTCTGCCTTTCTATCTCCCAAGCACCTGTGCATCCCCAGGGCCCTTGCACCTGCTACTCCTTCTGCCCAGGAAACTCTTCCAGAACTGCTACGTCCTTCAGGCCTTGCCTGGAACGTCTCCTTGGGAACGCTTCCCTCAGCACCAGTGCCTCTTCCCTCTCTTTCCCACCGCCCTTCTCCTTCCTCCTCCTTTCTCTCATTACCTTTTTTTTTAGACAGAGCCTCAAGCTGTCACCCTGGATAGAGTGCCGTGACATCACAGCTCACAGCAACCTCCAACTCCTGGGCTCAAGCGAGTCTCCTGCCTCCGCCTCCCAAGTAGCTGGGACTACAGGCGCCCGCCACAACGCCCGGCCATTTTTGGGTTGCAGCCGTCATTGTTGTTTGGCAGGCCCAGGCTGGATTCGAACCCGCCAGCTTAGGTGTACGTGGCTGGCGCCTTAGCCCGTTGAGCCACAGGCGCCAAGCCTCTGACTATTTTTCTACATGTTGATTTGATTGATTATCATTTCTATTTATTTATTTATTTACTTTCTTTTCCAGAAACAGAGTCTCACTTTATCACCCTTAATAGAGTGGCATGGTGTCATGGCTCACAGTAACCTCAAACTCTTGGGCTCAAGTCATCCTCTTATCTCAGTTTTTTCATTTTTTTGTTTTTAGTAGAGATGGTGGGGGAGGGGAGAGTCTCACTTCTTGCTCTGGCTGGTCTCGAACTCTTGAGCTCAAGTAATCAGCCCACCTCGGCCTCCCAGAGTGCAAGAGTTACAGGCATGAGCCACTGTGCCCGGCCTGATTACTATTTCCATTTAAAGCGCTTGGAGAACAGAGACAGACAAAATTCACCAAGTCTCTTTGTGATAGAGGAATAATAAATTATTGGGGCTTTGAGGTTTTTTTGTGAATAAATGTGAGACTTAGACTTAATACTTTGAAAACTCTCGTACCTTGATTACCTTGATTGTCACCCAATTAACAGAGAATTTTCAAAGCATTGTAGGTATCACACTTATTTATTTAAAAAATGCTCAAAGCCCCAATAATTCATTATTCCTTTATTACAAGTTTTAATTTGGGGGGGGAGGGGCCAGGGCTGGGTTTGAACCCACCACCTCCGGTATATGGGGCCAGTGCCCTGTTCCTTTGAGCCACAGGCACCATCCCACAAGTTTTAATTTTTAAGAGTCCCATATGTCATCTTCTTTCAGAATTCCATAGGGTTCCCTTTGCTCTCACAAAATCAGGTTACCACCATTAAGATTTAATTTAAGGTTCTAGAAATCACTAGCTGTTTATTGACTCCTATTCCTACTTTTATTTGGGGACATTTTTTCTCTTATGGTTTCTTGCCCAGTCTTTCAAGGTATCCATACTCAAATAAACTAACAGCTCCAAAATGAAAAAAAAAAAAAAAAGATTTAATTTAAGGAAAGTTGTTTCCCTGTCATATTCTTCCATAAAGACATCATTTAGTTTTAGCCTAGCATTTATTTTCAGGATTGCATCAAACCACTGTTAACTGTATAAAGCAGAGAATTTGTCACAGGTGAGTCTCTGAATAAGAATGTATATACTTCTGAAGAATAGAAGAAAAAGTATCCAATGTACTCAGCCCTACTATGAAGCTAATCTATAGCTTTCATATGAAGGCTAAAACCCAGTTATAGCACAAGAAATGGGGAGGGGGCAAGGGAGGGGAGGGAAGTGGGGAGGATGGGTGGAGGGAGGGTGATGGTGGGATCACACTTATGGTGCATCTTAGAAGGGTACAAGTGAAAATTACTGAATGCAGAATATAAATGTCTTTATATAGTGTTTAAAAGGCCATGAAGGCTATGTTAAATAGTTCAATGAAAATATTTCAGATTGTATATGAAGTCAGCACATTGTGCCCCATGATTGCACCAATGTACACAATTATGATTTAATAAAAA
>CAUYRH010057190.1:0-11892 GCA_963574655.1 Perodicticus potto
TGAGACAGAGCCTCAAGCTGTCACCCTGGATGGAGTACTGTGGCATCACGGCTCACAGCAATCTCCAATTCCTGGGCTCAAGCGAGTCTCTTGCCTCTGCCTCCCAAGTAGCTGGGACTACAGGCGCCCGCCACAACGCCCGGCCATTTTTTGGTTGCAGCCGTCATTTTTATTTGGCAGGTCCGGGCTGGATTCGAACCCACCAGCTCAGGTGTACGTGGCTGGCGCCTTAGCCCGTTGAGGCACAGGCGCTGAGCCCAAACATTTTTTCCTAATATTTGTATATGCATTCAATGTTATATATTTCTTTCTTTCCTTTCTTTCCCTTTCTTTTTTTTTTGTAGAGACAGAGTTTCACTTTATCGCCCTCGCTAGAGTGCTGTGGTGTCACACACCTCACAGCAACCTCCAACTCCTGGGCTTAGGCGATTCTGGGCTTAGGCGATTCTTTTGCCTCAGCCTCCAGAGTAGCTGGGACTACCAGCGCCTGCACAATGCCCAGCTATTTTTTTTGTTTTGCAGTTCAGCCGGGCCAGGTCTGAACCTGCCACCCTTGGCATATGGGACTGGTGTCCTACTCGCTGAACCACAGGCGCCCCCCATTCTTTCCCTTTCTTCCTTCCTTCTTTCTTTCTTCCTTTTTCTGTCGACAGTCTTACTCTGTTGCCTGGGCTAGAGTGCCATGGCCTCAGTCTAGCTCACAGCAACCTCAAACTCCTGGGTTCAAGTGATCCTCCTACCTCAGCCTCCCAAGTAGCTGGGATTATAAACACCATCGCCAAGCTAATTTTTCTATGTATTTGTTTTTTAGTGGAAGTAGGATATCACTTTTGCTTAGGCTGGTCTCTTGCTCACGTATCTTGAGCATGTAAGTGATCTTCCCACCTTGGCCTCTCAGAGTGCTAGTAGTACAGACATTAGCCACCTCACCTGGCCCCCAATGCTATATATTCTCTTTAAGCACTGCTTTAACTGCGTCCCATAAATGTTGATAGGTTTTTTGTTTTTTTTTTAGAGACAGAGTCTTATTGCCTTCGGTAGAGTGGCCTCTGACATCACAGCTCACAGCACCCTCCATCTCCTGGGCTTAGGCGATTCTCTTGCCTCAGCCTCTCGAGTAGCTGGGTCCACCACAACGCCCAGGTATTTTTTTGCTGCAGGTTGGCCAGGGCTGGGTTTGAACCTGCCACCCTCTGTATATGATGCCGGTGCCCTACCCACTGAGCCACAGGCGCCGCCCAGGTTGTTTTTTTTTTGAGGGTTTCATTCTGTTTCAATGCCTAGTGTAGTGGCCTCATTATAGCTCACTGTAACCTCTCATTCCTGGGTTCAAGTGATCCTCTTGTCTCAACCTCCTGAGTAGCTAGGACTACAGGCTTGGGCCACCATAGCTGGGCCATCATTTTCTATTTTTTTTTTTTTAATTGAGACAGAGTCTCACTTTGTTGCCCCCAGTAGAGTGCCATGGCATCATACCTCACAGCAACCTCAAACTCTTGGGCTCAAGTGATTCTCCTGCCTCAGCCTCCCTAATAACTGGGACTATAGGTGCCTGCCACAATGCCCAGCTATTGTTTTTCCTTTTTTTTTAGCAGGCCCAGGCCTGGTTCCAACCCACCAATTCTGGTACATGTGACCAGCCCCCTAACTACTGAGCTAGGGCCCCCTCCCCTCCTAATTTCTATTTTTGGTAGGAACAGGGTCTTCATCTTGCTCAGGCTAATCTCAAACTCCTAAGCTCCAGTGATAGTCTCATCTTGGCCTCTCAGAGTGCTAGCATTAGAAGCATGAGCCACTCCCCCAGTCCATAAATTATATTTTTATTTTTATTTTCCACTGACTTCTTAATAGTTAATGCTATTGCCAGGTGGGGTGCTATGGCATCAGAGCTCACAGCAAGCTGCAACTGTTGGGCTTGAGCAATCTTCTTGCCTCAGCCTCTTGAGTAGTTGCAAATACAGGCAACTGCCATCATAACACCCGGCTTTTTATTATTATTTTATTTATTTATTTATTTTTTGAAACAGAGTCTCAAGCTGTCACCCTGGGTAGAGTGCTATGGTGTCATAGCTCACAGCAACCTCAGACTCCTGTGCTCAAACGATTCCTCTTGCCTCAGCCCCCCAAGTAGCTGAGACTAATTCCCAGCTATTTTTAGAGACAGGGTCTCTCTTTGGCTCTGGCTGTTCTCAATCTGGGGACCTCAGGCAATCCACTCTCCTCGGCCTCCCAGAGTGCTGGGAATACAGATGGGAGACACCCTGCCTGGCCCTTAGTTTTTCTATTTTTAGTAGCAAAAGGGTCTCACTCTTTCTCAGGCTGGTCTGGAACTCCGGAATTAAAGCAATCCACACACTTCAACCTCCCAGAGTGCTAGGATTACAAGCATGAGCCATTTTACCCAGCCCAGATAGGTCTTTAGTGTAAGTGGGACAAATCATCAGTTTAAGCAAAATTCAAATATAGTGTCTTCTTAAGCATCACCGGATACCTTCAAATTAGTAGTTTAAAGCTCCCTTGTGGCAGATATTTGGGATGATTGTCTATTTTGCCTTTTAAGAAAATTTCAAAATATATCACACCAGAAGGTTTTTTCTGTATCATTAATCATTCTATTAATCTTTCTTTCTTGTTTTGTTTTTTTTTTTTGGTGTTTGTTTGTGTGTGTGTTTTATTTTTGGGGATTCATTTTGGTTAAGAGAAACCAGGTTACACTGATTATGCATTTGTTAGGTAAAGTCCCTCTTGCAATCATGTTTTGCCCCCCAAAGGTGTGGCACATACCAAGACCCCACCCCCCTCGCTCCTTCCCTCTCTCTGCTCTTCCTTTCCCCACCCCTCCCTCATTCTTAACAATCTTTATCCTGGGGTCACTTCAGAAGCAAAAACCTCAAGAGAGATGTTATAACTAATCTTTCCATCCTTTAATCTCTTTTCATAATTTCTTTTACTTTCACACCTCTTACTCCATTTCCTCTCCTCTTCTGCTTTCCTACCCCTTGCTTTTTAAGTCTACACTTTTGTCCAATTTGTCATGAACGAAATGCAATTTCTATCAGGGCTTTCCTGCTCCCCCTTTCTTTTTTCCCATCTGTTTCTTTCTGTTTCCTGCTTTCTCTCCTTAAGCCATTCATATTAAAATCAGCAGAATCAAGTTTTAGGGTAGTAGGAACCAGGCTATAAGTATTGAGTTCCACAAGGAGATTCTGTTCTGACTGTCTTTTGGTAGAGCAAGTTTCCCATCAGGAAAAAAGAGCTTCAGGAAACAACAATTGCTGTGCCTGAGGATTTGCTGGGAGAGTGATGGATGGCACTGCAGTTAGGATTTGGAGAATGCAGGAAAAGGAGGGGAGTCATTACCAGGCAGCATGAGGGGAGGAGGTGTCTGGAAGAAAGAGCCAGTCAGGAAAAGCTTATGAAGGGGGTGGAGAATACTGCCTGTGTATGCTGCCTGCCAGACCTTTCTGCAGACATTATGTCTTTGTGAGCTGACTGCAGAGGCCATGTGCATGGAAAATGTATGTGAATGCGTGTTGCTTAGATCAGACCATGGATCTGTGTAAACTGCTGACTGCAAGAAATGGGAATGGATTGTTAAAAAGATTTTGCAGTCAGAGTGCTTGTTCGTGATTGTGTGGTATGTGTGGCTGACTTTTTGCCAAATGCACTGTTCTGAATTCCAGCTCTGAAAGTTTAGTGGAAGTCTGGCAGACTAAGCCAAGATACAGCAGAGTCAGAATTTAGAAACAAGTACGGTGGCAACAAGAGTTGGAAACAAAGAGAGAAGCTGTTGCAACAAGAGAAAAGAGAAAGGAAATTTAGGGACTGGGGGAATGAGAAAACAAGATAAATAATAGATAGTCCTTAGAAAGGGAAATGTTAGAGGTGGAAGGAAATAAAAACAACATATTCTTTCAGATATAGGTACTAAATACCATCTGGTACCTCAGGGAGATAGTTCTTAGACTGCCACGTTTCTTTCTGGATATTGTTTGTCTTGAAATAATATACATTACTGGTATATTTTGGTTATATGAGGGGATATTTAAAACCTTAACAATTATCCAGAAAGAAGCACTGTCAGCTTTTACATCAGAAACAAGTAAGTTTTGTTGTTAACAGGAGAGCTAGGGTGCATAATGGAAGGATATTCAGATTTGATCTAGGGATTAATTGAATATGACTAAGGATTTTTTAATTTTTTTTTTTTTTTTTTTTGATGATTAAAATAATGTGTCACCCTCAGGACTGAAGGTGGTTAAAAAAATTTTTAAAATAAATTAAATAATGTGTAAAGTGCATGATATATATTCAAAACGGGGCTTTAAAAAAAAAAAATTTGTCCTGACAGAGAAAATAGGGATATTGAAATTAACCCTATCTCCACATTCCAAAGATGATTATTAACAAAATCTAACAGGGACCCCCATACCTGGAATGAGACGTTTCATTCATGAGATTTTCTTCTAGATCGGGTAACACAGGGAGAGCACACGTTTTAACTTTGGGGCGTGGGCCAGGAGAGCAGTCCTGGTTGGGAGTGTCCCAGTTTTGCTTTGTTAACAAAATACTAATTAGCTATTTTTTATTTCTGATACAAACATTATGATGTCTTCTTTCCCAGCCTTTTGCTCACTTCATGCTTTAACCTTAAATAATTAGAAATTATCCTATTTCCGACTTTTGCTCTATTCATTAATCTGTCTTTTTGTTTCATTCAGCCGTCTTGCCCTCCTCTCCTTTCTCCTCTTTTTCATCCGCCTCTCTCCTTGATTTCTTCTCCTCCATCGTGTTTCCCTGGATTTGATGAACAGTCTCACTTTTTTCCTCACCCTTCTCGCCATCGAAATCATTCTCTTTCCCGTTTGACTTTCTCCGCATTCCTCTCTCTGGCGTCTTTGTCTCCAGCAGAGGGGTCTGACGCGGAGGCCTGAGGCCTGCCAGAAAGCGGGTGGGAGCGGGGAGGAGGTGGTGCTTCAGCTGTTTTTGCAATCGGCCTGGAAAAGGCACGCTTGAAATACGCCGCGGCAAACTCCTCCTCTTCCGCCCCCAACCCTTCTTCCCTTCAAAGGGTCTCTCCCCTTCCCCACCTTAAATTCCGCCTCCCCGCCCCCATTTCTCGGGTGACATCTGTCTTTACCAGCTGTGACTGTCAGGGACACTGACCTACTTTTTGGGCCTCTGTTAGGCACTAAACTCTGTTTTCTCCACTAAACTCTGGGTTTTCTGCTAGCCCCTTTTTGTCCCAACATGCTAGTTTATCCCTTTCTAAACCTCACCAATTTTAGTCTCCCCCAAGATAATACGAGGGGTTTTTTTGTTTGTTTTTGAGAGACTGAGATTTTCCCTGTCACCTGTCTAGAATGTAATGGCATCATCAGAGCTCACTGCTACCTCTGACTCTTGGGCTCAAATGACCCTCCTGTCTCATCTTCTTGAGTACGGGGAACAACAGGCTCATGCCTATTTTTTTGTAGGGCCAGTCTTGCTCTTATTCGGACTTGTCTCAAACTTCCGATCTCAAGCCAGTGTAGCCAAGAGTCAAAGTGCTGGCCCAAGATAGTAGTTTTACTTTCTAATATCTCCTTTTTTTTTTTTTTTTTTTTTTTTTGAGACAGAGCCTCATGCTGTCACCTTGGATAGAGGCTGTGGCATCACAGCTCACAGCAACCTCCAATTCTGGGCTCAAGTGAGTCTCTTGCCTCCGCCTCCCAAGTAGCTAGGACTACAGGCGCCCGCCACAATGCCCGGCCATTTTTTGGTTGCAGCCGACATTGCTGTTTGGCGGCCCGGGCTGGATTCGAACCCGCCAGCTCAGGTGTACATGGCTGGTGCCTTAGCCCGTTGAGCCACAGGCGCCGAGCCAACTTTCTCATATCTTAAGTTTGAGAAAAAGCATAATGATAAAAAGCTTCTATAACTGTTAGCAAGTCCATTTATGACTTAAATGGATTTATGCTTTCTTAAAATAGAATCTGTACATATTTGAAGAATCACGCATGTGCTGGCAATAATTTTTTTGTTGAATGTTTGTAGATGGTGCTTGGTCAATGGATTCTTCGTATTTTTTTATTAATAGACACCTTGTTCTTGCAAATGGATTCGTAGATCCTTTGTAGCAAATTATAATATGCATGCACCTTTATTTTTAAAATGTTCAAGAGTGTTGTTGGAGCATAATCCAAAACAGCAGGCATTGATATCTAAGTAAACTTTACTAATAAGTGGGGGGGGAACTGCAGACAATGTTAGAGTCCTTGGAGGGATTATGAGAAGTGTTGGAACAAAGTGGTTAAGAGCATATACTTTCCTTCTTAGATTCAAATCTTGGCTCTGCCTCTTGTGACTGGACAAGGTACCTAACTTCAGTGTGTCTCAATGTGCTCATCTGTAAAGAGAAGATACTCAAACCCAGTGGGGTTGGAACATTGTATGATATAGGATACGTTAGGTGTATTATAAGACTGGGACTATGTGTATCATGTATTTCTGTGGTGTTTTCCTCATGCCTAAGTTTAAATTTACTATTTACATATAAAGCGAGATGGTATCTAAGTTGTTTGTCCCAGTTGTCCAGAAAAGTCTCAGGAAATTATCAAAGATGGGAAACCTATGTATTAGAGATTCTTCTAGTAATCATACTGGGATATTCTCCTTTGGTTTTCTTTTTCATTTTTTCTTTCTTTCTCTTGGCTGTCTTGTCTTACTTTGTACATTTCTATTAGCATGAAACCCAAGTTGAAAGGTACTGAAAGAGAAGAAAAATCAAGAAAAGAGAAAGTTTGGGAATTCAGGAGTTAAAAGAAGAGAGGTTAAGTATGAAAAGCAAAGAAAAATTAAAAAAAATATAATTAAGTTCAGTGACCAATGTGGGTTTGAAAAATAAGAAAAATGAAAAACAAGAAAAAAGAAGTAATTTAAAAACAAAATGGGGCAGCACCTGTGGCTCAAAGGAGTAGGGCGCCGTCCCCATATGCCGGAGGTGGAAGGCTCAAGCCCAGCCCTGGCCAAAAACTGCAAAAAAAAGTTAAAAAATAGTAGGAAAGGTAAGAATTTGGACAAAATAAACTGCTGTTTCTTTGTACCTAGAATAATTACGTGAACAGGGCTCCCTAGTCTAATTTTTTATTGTTCAAAAGATAGTAAAAGCATGGGGCCAGCCTGTGGCTCAAAGGACTAGGGCGCCAGACCCACATACCAGAGGTGGCGGGTTCAAACCCACCCCTTGCCAAAAACTGCAAAAAAAAAAAAAAAAAAAAAAGATAATAAAAGCAGACCAGGATAATTATGCTGGTGCCAGACCATTAGTATGCTTCCAGAATTGATTGATTGATTGATTCATTTAATCTGTAAATGTTTGTTAACCGGTCAGGGTGCTGCTGGTGACATAGATGTGTGAAGGCAGATCTACATAGATAGCTCTTGTGGAATCTAGAGAAGAATGTCTAATACATAGGTTTCCCAACTTTGTGTGGTTTGAATGTTTTCATTTCTGTGGTTGGCTTCCATGGATGGATTATCTACCAGTTCAGTCATGTGGGGTTTTTTGGTTTGGGGTTTTATTTATTTTTTTGATAATTTTGGTCCCAGTCTGTTTTCTTGCATCAAATGAGGGGTTTTGTTTCTCCTTTAAATGCTTGACACATTCTTTAGATAAGAATACATTACTTTTCCACACTTACTTATTCTGCTTTTTCTTCTTTCATTCCTCTAGATTTATATACTTTTTTGTTGTTGCAGTTTGGCCAGGGCCAGGTTCAAACCTGCCACCCTCAGTATATGGGGTCAGCTCCCTACTCACTAAACTACAGGGACTGCCCAAAATTTATGTACTTTTAAGATACTCCCATGGTCAGGGAATCAGGAGACTAAGAAATTGCCACCAGTTATTTAATCACACTGCCTCAATTTTCTCTTCTGTCAGAAGGGACTAATATTTGCTTAACCTTACAAGGTTGCTTGAGGCTATGATGAGTTTATTAGTGTTGAGTGCTTTAAATAAAGACCATTTTACAAACTACTATTTCAGTCTCCCATATACTCCTATCAAACTTCCACGTGTCTAAGAATCATTTGGTATGCTTATTCAAAATGTAGATACATGGCTGATTTTTAGAAGTTTTGAGTGGCTCAAGAAATGTATAGCTATATGGGCAGATTCAGAAGGTTAGAGGTGGGGCCAAGGAATCTGCATTTAGACATGCAGAATCCTGCTGATTCCTATATGATAGAGAAAAAGAAAACTTAATGGCAACCAGATGTAATTAAAGGAGGAAGAAAATCTACATCAAGTCTTTTTCTAAGACTTTCTATTTTCTGTCGTTTTTTTTTTTTTTTTTTGAGACAGTGTCTGACTTTGTCACCCTCGGTAGAGTGTCGTGGCATCTTAGTTCACAGCAACCTCAAACTCTTGGGCTCAAGTGATTCTATTGTCTCAGCCTCCCAAGAAGCTGGGACTACAGGCAGCCACCACTCCGGGCTACTTTTAGAGATGGGGTCTCATTCTTTCGAAAGCTGGTCTCAAACCTGTGATCTCAGGCAGTCCACCCACCTCTCAGCCTCTCAGAGTGCTGTGATTGCAGGCATGATCCACCGTGCCAGCCTCTTTCTCTTCTCTTATTCAGCTAAGGTATGGTCTTTTTCTCCCTTTCCCCACCCATCTCTCTTTGTGTCTGAGGCATCAGCATTTTCTTAGCATAGTTAGAAAGTGCTCAGTTTAATGTGCAGAGATGTAGTGGAGGAAAAAAGAGGAGGGATGTGGGTGGAGAAAGGCTAGACCAGTGTTTAGCTATTCTAACTGCAAAGACTGTTGTTGTCAGGCTGGTTCTAGCCGGCTGGCTCTGGGAGAGGAAGCAGTAAGGAGAGCTAGATTTACTGCAGCTGCCACTACAGTTCTTTATTTGCTAGCAAAGGTTCTGGTTTAAGACACCAACCACCTTTTCTCTAGGCATGTGACTTTGCAGTAATCACAAGAGATACACCATAAAGAACACTTTGAGGCACTGATAACCATCCATAATCATTTACAGGTTAAATTCTTGTTTATAATTTTTCCTCTTTACTACTTTGAGGCATTAAGTTTTGATCAAATTCCAGCTTGTTTCCTTGTCTTTAACCCAATAGGAAATGATTTGCAACAGATGGTGTGCATGAGGCACTTAAAGATTTTTGCTTGACCTGTAATCTAGGAATAATTTACTGTTGCTCAATGTTTAGGGTATACTTTCCTGTCTGGTGTAGATATATACCTATACATGCAAGGAAAATCAGAGATATGGGGTTGGTTGGAAGCGGGTAACTTTATTAAGGGGACATTTTGTTTTCATTAAACCCCATTTTTTTTTTTTTTTGTAGAGACAGAGTCTCACTTTATCACCCTCGGTAGAGTGCCGTGGCATCACACAGCTCACAGCAACCTCCAGCTCCTGGGCTTAGGCGATTCTCTTGCCTCAGCCTCCCAAGTAGCTGGGACTACAGGCACCCACCACAACACCTGGCTATTTTTGTTTTGCAGTTTTTCGCCGGGGCTGGGTTTGAACCTGCCACCTTCGGTGTATGGGGCCGGCGCCTTACTTGATGAGCCACAGGAGCCGGCCATTAAACCCCATTTTTATGTGCCTCCCTGTTACCTTCACCTTGTATCACCAAGAATTCTAAAAATGGGCGGCACCTGTGGCTCATAGGAGTAGGGCGCCAGCCCTGTATACTGGAGGTGGCGGGTTCAAACCCAGCCCAGCGAAAAACTGCAAATTTATGGATGAAAAAAAAAAAAAATCTAAAAATGTTTTGTACTGCAGAGTTAGCTATCATTCTAACCGGCTAATCTGATTAACTGAAATGGCTAAATTAATATGTGCATTCAAGGAGGTCAAATAGTATAGTTAATTCTAACATCTAAATGTTGGTTATCTAAATCCTGGCCACACATTATAATCCCTTGGAGAAGTCTTAAAAAGTTGATGCCTGGATCCCAATCACACATATTCTTATTAAATTAATTTTGAAAGCTCTCCAGCACGTGAAGTGTCCTAGCTATATTTACTGGCCTGCAATTTTTGCTTAACTTCCATAACCTTAGTTTTCTCATCAGCAAAGTGAAGGTAACATTGGCACTAATTGTCACTAATCATTATTATTTAACTTTAACATAAAACATGACATATACTCAATAAATATTGACATAAATATTATTCAAAAATAATTGATACCAAAATAGTAAAACATCAATCAAAGATGAATTTCACAATGTTAGATAGGTTTGATAATACAAGTAGTTATACATACATGTATATTTATTGCAAGTGCCTATGAATGAAAGACTAATTCTGTGGGCAAGTAGTGTCCCTGAGATGAAATTAAAGGTGATTTAATTTCCTTTACCTAAACCAAAACACTTCTAGATTTTTTTTTTTTTTTTGAGACAGAGCCTCAAGCTATCACCCTGGATAGAATGCTGTGGCATCACAGTTCACAGTAACCTCCAACTCCTGGGCTCAAGAGAATCTCTTGCCTCCGCCTCCCAAGTAGCTGGGACTACAGGCGCCCACCACAACGCCCGGCCATTTTTTGGTTGCAGCCGTCATTGTTGTTTGGCGGACCTGGGCTGGATTTGAACCCGCCAGCTCAGGTGTACATGGCTGGCGCCTTAGCCCGTTGAGCCACAGTCACCAAGCTGAAAAAAAACACTTCTAGATTTTTGCTCTTTTTCCTATTTACATTCACATCAACTGGAGAGCATCTAAAAATAGATTAAATCAGAATACCTGGGATTGGAATCCTGGCACCAGTATATTTCAAATCAGATTTATGTGACTCCATAGATTCTGCTTCACTGGAAAAAAATAAGTGGTACATGATTAAGACAAGCTTCTTAAAATACTTTTGAGCATAGGTTACTACCCAAACAAAGGAGGTATGAGTCTATACCTACCTCTCAACCATGAATGGTTGAAGACTATAATTGATTCTATGTACAGCCTTTCTAGACCTTGATTTTCCAGGATGAAAATGGTGAAAATAAATTCTGCTGGCTCATCACTTCATACAAACAATATGATGCATGAATTTGATCATTCCTTATATAAATATTATCAATATAATAACGATCTATTTAAAATAAAGCCATATCATTGTTTTTGTTGTTTTTACTTTTATTTTTGTTCCTTTGTGAAACAGTCTTAGGCTATTGCCAGGACTAAAGTACAGTAGCATCATCATAGCTCACAGCTGATCCTTTTGCCTCAGTTTCTCAAACAGCTGGGACTACAGGGCTACAGTACACCACCACAACTGGCTAATGTTTTCAAGTAATCCTCCTCTCTCCTCCCAAAGAGCTAAGATTACAGGTGTGAGCCATCACACCTGACCTGGAGTTTTGTTAAATATAGCCTTGAATTTTGTTTTTTCCTCTTTTAATTAAAATCAACAGCAATGTTGTTATATACATTAGGGATATCTTAGAATGTGTTATAGGATATATTAGCAATACAATGAAAATCTTTTTATTTTATTTTTATTTATTTGTTTATTTGTTGTAGAGACAGAGTCTCACTTAATCACCCTCAGTAGAGTGCTGTGGCGTCACACAGCTCACAGCAACCTCCAACTCCTGGGCTTAGGTGATCCTCTTGCCTCAGCCTCCTGAGTAGCTGGGACTACAGGCGCCCGCCACAACGCCCGGCTATTTTTCTGCTTTGCAGTTCGGCCGAGGCTGGGTTTGAACCCGCCACCTTCGATATATGGGGCCAGTGCCCTACTAGATGAGCCACAGGCACCGCCCTATTTTTATTTTTTGTGAGACAGTCTCAGTTTGTCACCTTGGGTAAGAATGCTGTGGCTTCATAGCTCACAGCAACCTCAAAGTCCTTGGCTCGAGCAATCCTCTTGCTTCAG
>CAUYRH010057191.1:0-11625 GCA_963574655.1 Perodicticus potto
ACTTCCATTACAATGTTAAAAAGCAGTGGAGACAATGGGCAACCTTGCCTGGTTCCTGATCTGAGTGGAAATGATTTCAATTAAAGTCCATTAAATACGATATTGGCTGTGGGTTTACTGTAGATGGCCTCTATCAGTTTAAGAAATGTCCCTTCTCTACCAATTTTCTTAAGTGTTCTGATCACGAAAGTGTGTTAGATATTGTCTAACATTTTTTCTGCATCTATTGAGAGAATCATATGTTCTTTGTTTTTTATTTTGTTTATGTGATGAATTATATTTATAGATTTACATATATCGAACCAGCATTGAGAGTCTGGGATAAAACCTACTTGATCATGGTGTATTATTTGTTTGATGTGTTGCTGGATTCTGTTTGCTAGGATCTTGTTGAATATTTGTGCATCAATATTTATTAGTGATATTGAACTATAATTTTCTTTTCTTGTTGGGTCTTTTCCTGGTTTGGGGATCGAGGTGACATTTGCTTCATAGAATATGTTCAGTAGTATTCCATCTTTTTCTATATTTTGGAAAAGATTAAGTAATTTAGGTATTAGTTCCTCTGTAAAGGTTTTGTAGAATTCTCATGTGAAGCTCTCTTGTCCCGGGCTTTTCTTTTTAGGGATATTTTGTATAGTTGATGCTATTTCAGAACTTGATATAGGCCTGTTCATCATTTCCACTTCATTCTGGCTAAGTCTAGGAAGGTGGTGTGCTTCCAAGTATTGGTCTATTTCCTTCAAATTTTTGTATGTCTGAGAATAGAGTTTCTTGTAATATTCAATAGGATTTTTTTAATTTCTGAGGAGTCTGTTGTTATTTCATCTTTGCCATTTTTAATTCATGAAATTAGAGATTTACTCTTTTTTTCCTGGTTAGGTTAGCCAAAGGTTTATCTGTTCTATTGACCTTTTCAAAAATCCAACTTTTTGATTTTTTTGATCTGTTGTATAATCCTTTTGTTTTCAATTTCACTTAATTTTGCTCTAATCTTGGTTATTTCTCTTCTTCTGCTGGGTTTAGGATTGGAATAGTCTTCATTTTCCAGTTGCTTGAGATGTCCCATTCAGTTATTAACTTCCTTTCCTTCCCTTATTTTGAGGAAGGCATGCTGTGCTGTACATTTCCCTCTCAGGACTGCCTTTGCAATATCCCAGAGATTCTGGTAATTCGTGTCTTCATTATCATTTTGTCCCAAAAATTTGGTAATTTCTTTCTTAATCTCATCTATGACCTAGCTATTGTTTAGCATAAGGTTATTTAGTTTCCATGTTTTTGTATGTGTATGCAGATTCCTGTTGTTACTGAGTTCAACTTTTATTCCATAAAGGTCCAATAAGATGCAAGGAATAATTTCTATTCTTTTAAATTTGCTTTGGTTAGACTTGCAACCTAAGATGTGATCAATTTTGGAGGTTGTTCCAAAATTGATGAGAAGAATGTATATTCAATTTTGTTAGGATGAAGTTCTATAAATGTCTGTAAAATCCAATTGGTGAATGGTTAAGTTTACAACTAAAATTTCTTTACTGAGTTTCTTATTGGAGGAGCTATACAACAGTGCCAAAGGAGTGTTAAAATCTCCCACTATTATGGTGCTGGAGGAAACCAAGTTGTTCATGTCTGTTAGAGTCTCTCTTATAAATTGAGGCACATTCTGGTTGGGTGAATCAATGTTAATAATTGAAATTTCATCCTGTTTAGTGTTACCCTTAACAAATATGAAGTGATCATCCTTACCTTTCCTTACTTTTGTTGGTTTTAAGCCTATTGTATCTGCAAATAAAATTGCAACACTTGTTTTTTTCTGATTTCCGTTTTCTTGTAATATAGATGACCATCCCTTCACCCTGAGTCTATATTTATCTTTTAAGATAAGATGAGATTCTGGTATGCAGCAGATATCTGGCCTGAGTTTTTGTGTACAGTCAGCCAACCTATGCGTCTTTAGAGGACAATTTAAGCCATTCCCATTAATTGAGAATATTGATAATTCTGGTAGAATTTTGGGTGTCAAGTTTTTTGAAAGTCCAATGGACATTTTTAATCCTTTTGCCATTGTGGAATTGGAATTTGGTCAAAAATTTCAGAATGAGTTTAATTTGGTGGTACAAGATTGTTCTGGTCATTATGGAGGATAGGTATGAGACTATCCCGGAGAGCTGGTTTGGTTATGGCAGATTTTGTCAACATGTAAATGTCATTAATGTATTTAATTTCTTCATCTTAAATGAAACTAAGTTTAGCTGGATACAGGATCCTGAGTTGAAAATTATTTTGTTTTAGGAGATTAAAAGTTGATGACTACCCTCTTTTAGCTTGAAAGTTTTCATCAGAGAGATCTGCAGTCATTCTAATATTCTTCTCCTTGTAGGTTATGGTTTTCTTACATCTGGCTGCTTGCAGAATTTTCTCCTTCATGTTAACTTTGGGGAGGTTAATTATAATGTGTCTGGGAGATGCTTTATTGGGGTTGTGTCATGCTGGGGTTCTGAAACTATCTGCTATCTGAATTTCAGAATCTCTTGGCATGTCTGGAAAGTTCTCCTTGATTATCTCATGGAATAGAGCATCAGGACGTTTCAAAGCCACCTCATCACTTTCAGGAATTCCTATAAGGTGAATATTAATTTTTCAAATTATCCCAGAGCTCTCTGAAAGAATGATCCATTTTTGCTCTCCACTTCTCTTCCTCTTTGAGTGTTTGGGAACATTCAAAAGCTTTGTCTTCAATGTCAGAAATCCATTCTTCTGCCTGCTCCATTCTGTTACTGTGGGATTCTACTGTATTTCTCAGATCTTTGAGAGCTGCAAGTTCTTGCTTCAATGTGTCAAAATCTATGGTAATTTTTTCTTTGAATTCATTGAATTCTTGGTACACCTTTCGAAATAATCCTTGAATTTCTATTTCCAACTTTACTTCCATTCTATTAATCTTACTTGGAATCCAAATTCTGAATTCAATTTCTGACATCTCAGCCATTTGTTTATGAATGGGATCTTATGGTGTGTCCAACATGTCGTTCCTTGGGGGAGTTGATCTACTCTGATTATTCATGTTACTGGAGTTTTTTTCTGCTGATTTTGCCCCATGATTATTTTATACCATTTGGCTAGATGAGCAGATAAGGTGAAGTTGGTTTGGGGGCTCCTGGACTAGGGATTAACCAGCCCTTTGCCCAAGAGCTGGGACTGGTGTCTTTACCTTTTCCCCTAGAGCTTTACAAAGGACCCATACAGTGCTAGGGCCTGAGACACTGTGCACCTGCTTGATGTGGTGGGGCTAAGTGGCTCTGTCTTGTTTTTAGCTGGTCTCTGTCCAATCCTAGTGAATCAGTAACTCTGGGTTGAAGTCTCAGCTGTGGAGAAATACCAGGAAGTACATCACCCTGCTTCCCATGGGCAACATCTGGAAAAGGAAAATCAAACCTTCCCACAACCACACATCCAGGGTACCACTTTGGATAGTCCTCAGGTGATTGGCCAAGGTCAAGAGTTACAAATCAATTGTCCCAGTCAGCACCTGGTCTCAAGTGGGAGAGTTGAAAAGGTCTCCAGCAAGTAGATAGCAGGAGTCTGCTGGCAGCTGAGTATAACTCACTCCTGTGCTCCATGGAGCCAAAAGGACCCACCCAGCAAATGAATTAGTCCAAGAAGGTTGATGCCTCCTTCCCCACCTTATATCTCTGTCACAGCCAGTCACTGGTAACCCCACAGTGCTGTGACCCATTTCCCTCCAATGAGCAGATGCTCCAGCGGTTTACCCTTGCCTAAGTCAGAGGGAGATCTATGTCTACTTGGCCAGATCATCCCACTTGGCCACCAGGTGGCAGGGGGAGCTGGAGCCTGACAATCTCAGCTGCTTAATTGAAGCTAGGGCCATTCACTCAGTTCCAGCCCTGCTGGAGATTGATGTTGCTGCCACTTATATTCCGGCAGAATTGGCATTTCTGTTCTGGCTATATTCCCCTGTGGGCCAGGCTCTGTTTCAGTCAATAGAAACTGCAGTTCAACCTTGCCCTGTGCCACTGCCATTGTGCCAATTCTCATGGAGCTGGCATCTTTGTCTCTGCTTTACTCTGTGTTGGGGTGGGCGTGCTTACAGCTCATATTCAGCTCTCAGTTCCTGCCTCTCCCTGGGCTGGTACTGACACACAGTTTTTACTGTCTGTTTCTCCCTGGTCTGGTGCTGTTGCCCTGCCTGCTTTTGTCTCAATTGTGTTCCCCTGAGAGGCTGGGTGCTTCTTAGGCTCACTAAAGCTGCACTTCTGACTCAGCCAAGCCCTGGGAGTATGCTATCTCTGCACACACATATTCTAATCTCTGTCCCCACTGTGCTCCACCCTGTCAGGCACTGTATCAGGTATACCCTTTACTCATGGGGCTTGCGTTTCCATCCCAGACCTGTCCTGCCAGTGGCTGCCACTAGAATAGAGGCCTGGCTTTCTCTGGTTGCCAAGAGAGGTGGGAAGTGTCTCTCCAAAATATTCCCAGGGGTGTGAGCCCTGTTGTTCCTGTTGCTGCCATTGCTGCTCTTTGCTGCAGGGCACCACTTCTCCCTTTCCATTTCTGTTCACTGTCTTCTCTCCATGCCAATGCCACAGAATCAGCACAGACCTGCAGAAACCCACACTTTGTCTATACCTCTCAAGAAAATGTCCAAGAATCTGGACTCCGTGGGAGAAAGGCTTCCAGACCATGGGGAAGGGAGGGAAGAGTCGAGAGGAATGCTGATAGTTCAGAATTGCAAGTAGAGAATATATAAAATTTTATGCCTGGTGGGAGAGTGCCATGGCACACTAGTAGGTCATCTCTGGAGAAGCAGTTCCGGTTTTTAAAAGGGTCTCTTCTATAAAAAGGAGGGATAAAATAGGAGATCTGAACTCTGCTTGCTTGTTTGTATAGAGTGTACTGTGAGCCGTTCTCACGTGGGTGGGGACTCCCTTCTGCTTGGTGATGGATTCTGTACCTACTGTTTTTATCCTTGGGGTCCCAGCTCACTTCAGCAGGGTTGATGTGCATCCTTCAACCTTCTCTCTTAGCTCAGCTCCAAACCATCAACTTGCTAAACTTCTGTCCTTTAACTCTCCTTCTGGATGAGAGTCTCTGTGGAAAGCTGGCTATAGTTGGTCATCTTGCCTCTGCCCCTTCACCTTTTCTCTTGATGATGTTTCAGCAATGATGTTGCTAAGGACAAATCTGGGCTTGTTACAATCATCTACTACTGGATTTGGGTATTTAAATCCCATGCATTCTCAGTGACAGATACTCAAAAACAAGCAGAGAAAGAAAAACTTCTTTGTGTCCTTGTTTCTTATTTCTTCAAATAGAAATAATTACTATCTTATAACTCTAAAAGAGGATCCTATTAACCCACACCTTTGAAAAAGGTCTATAAGCCACAGAGCTGGGTTTGCCTCAGCCATCTTTGTCAATGCAAGAGGCTGCTTCTGGTCAAATAGAGCAGAGGTTGCCACAAGTTCAGAAACCCTGGGAGGGCCCTTCTGTTTCTCAGGTCTCACCCTGGCAAGAAATATGATGGAATGGAAGTGCCAGCAGGAGCAGAAGATTCATCAACCAGCAGTTGCATTAGCAGAGTCTCTCACTGTCACTAGAACACCAGTTCCTAAAGTAAAAGCAGAAGCTAGGCTGTGAGGGCCCTGCCAGTCACAGCCCGCTCTTCACATCTCCTCCTTTCCTTTCACTTATGAATGGATTGCCTTTAATTGGAGGAATCCTTTAGTTACAACTCTGCAGAAGACAACTGTGCAGTTTTACTTCTTCATATACACGAGGGCTTTCCTCACCTGCGTGCACACCCACTATTCCGTACTCTGTTCCCAGTTTGGGTGCCACCCGTTACGAGCCAGCATGGTGAGGGGGAGTGAACCAGAGTAGAATTGGTGGGGAATTAGGAAAACATAAAACAAGAGAAGACACAGAAACAAAGGATGGGACGGGGAGGACTGACTGAGCTGATGGCTACAACAGGTCTATTTTTAGTTCCCCAGCTGTTCTTCAAACTTCTCTCCAAAAGGAATGTATTAGCTTGCATTCCCACCAGAAATACAGAAGTGTTTCCTTTTCTTCACTTCCATGCCAACATCCATAGTTTTGGGATTTTGTGATGTTGGCTACTCTTACTGGTGTTAGATGATATCTCAAAGTAGTTTAGGTTTGCATTTCTCTAGCCCACATCATTTTCATAAGACAAATGTGAAACCTAATTATCCAACTCTTTAAAAGAATTATTCTTATAACTCAAATACCATATCCATAATATGGTATTTATATTTCAATACACTTATAATTCAAATACCATACCATTTTGATGAGTGCATACTAGGCAAAGTTTGCTTCATATCAATAATTAAGTGACTGATATCTCTCATTCATTTATAAGCTTTCACATATAAATATGTGCAAATCACTACACAACACAGACTTAATGTTAGCTCACAAAAGTTTATGATATGCACACTGAACACTTTCTTATCGACAGTGTCATATATCTTAAAAACTGCCATAATAATAAAATATCACTAGTGTTGTGAACTGTATATTTGTGTTCTCCCAAAATTTATGTGTTGAAACTTTACCACCCAAAGTGATAGTTTTTTTTTTTTTTTTTGGTGGTGGGGGGCCATTTGGAAGGTTATTACATCATGAGAGTAAAAACCTCAGAAATAGAAATAGCACCTTTGTATAGAGAACTTGTTAGGTCTTTCTGCCATGTAAGGGCACAGGGAAAAGTTGGCTTTCCATGAAGCTAACAATGAGAACAAAATAGAATTATTTATTATTATTATTATGATTATAGAATTCTTAACACTAGGGATCTCAATTGTTTTAATAAATATCTGGTTTCAGCTTCTTGCTGAAAGTCCTTCACTTTGAATATACCTTGGCCAGACTTTGTTCCTAGTAAAACAGAAATTATTTCTTAAATTGTATGCCTGAAAACAGTGAAAAAAGAACAATCAGACACCCAGACACAGCTTCTGTTTGTCCCTTGCTTTCAAAAAATAAAAACTGGGTTTCTTAAAATACATGAAGCTTTCCTAAGTGGTATCTTTGGCTAAGATTTTTTGAATTAATTTTTATAAGTTGCAAACATGTCTTCCTAATGAAAACACTGAATTCCTCATACCTTGTGACCTGAAGAATATGAACAGCTGTGAAATAAAGTGTTGGTTAGTTACTCAGTTTTCCCCTCATGTCAGAATATTCAAAAAACTTTAAGGTAATTATTAAATGCAATGATAAAAACAAATGAAAATCTCAAACAGTTGATTCTATGCATAAAATATTTGATAAAGTTTGAGTAGTACGCTTTTAGAAGAGCTAAATTATAATGTTTCTGATAATAGTTCAGAAAATTGTGATATCATTATAAATGGATTTTTAGAATTTTACTCTCATTTAACAGAATGCAAGTAGTAGATATTCAGATTACTTCTATTTATGTGTGTTACAGAGAAAGGGTGCTATGCCTTCAGCTTATTTAGTGAATAGCCCAATCTGAGAGGGCTGACACTGTGTAACTCCAGTAAACAGTGCAGAGAACCCCTGCTGTTTTATTTGTTGAGGGCATTGAAAGCTCCAAGAAATACAGTAAAATGGAAAAAAATGTATGAAATTATCCAGCATTTTGTGCTTCAACAAAATAATATGGTTCTGAGTAATAAAAGGTCCTGGGGCAGGGGGTGGGGGGCAATATTTATTCAAACAGCTGCCTGCTTCTATGAGAAGGTAAAGCAAAGATGATAATGTTCTCCAGAATTTTAAGTAATACATTTACTCTACTGGAATGCTCAAAATGCAGTGTAAAGACTTTCCTGATGGGTCCCCTAAGCAGGAATATAACTAAAAATTTCAAGATGTTTTCTGTGTACTTTATATGAAGGCATGACCACTAGAGCTTAACCTGGTTTAACTAACCCAATGGTATAGCAACCACATTTCTGAATTTCTATTTGTTTTCTTCATCTTTCTTTATTCCACCAACTTTGCATTTCCCTATGATTTAATTAGATTTGTATGCACTGTTTTGGAAAATGTTTATATCATGAAGGCTAAAATTAAACCACAGACCAAACTGAGGGAATCACTTACTGGAAATATGCACATAATAAAAATTGAAACTGGAGCTTAATATAAATTGAGTTAGAAATAGAGTTTGTGTATTTAAAAATAAAATAACACATTACTTACACTAAGGATTAGGCAGTCTGAGTATAGTTCTCTGAATTGCAGAAAGATTAAAATATACAAAAAAAAACCTTAGGAAGTTGGATTTCTTTTATCCTTGTTGATTAAGATAAACCCAATTGCTCTTCTCAAGAGGTTCTATATTAATGAAAACTAATTGCTTACTTTGATTAATTTCTGGGCTCTCTGCTCTCTTCCTTTGCTATATGCATTTATTTTTATGCCACTATCACAGTGTTTTAATGATAGCTTTGTAATGTAATTTGAAATCGGGAAGAATAATGCATTAAACTTTCTTTTTTCTCATAACTGCTATGATTATTTGGAATCGTTTGTGATTCTATGGGGATTTCAGAATTTTTTTCTATGAAAGAAAACCATTGGAATTTTGATTGAAATTAAATTGATTATATTGCTTTGGGTTGTATGCATACTAAAATTATATTAATTCTTTTAATCCACAGACACAGATTATCCTTCCATTTGTGTTTGTTCAATTTCTTCCATCAATATTTAATAGTTTTCGCTATAGGAATGAGTTTCACTTGTCACATCCTTGATTACCTTTATTCCCAAATATTTTGTTCTTTGTATTTTCATAAGTGGGATTGTTTTCTTCATTTCTTTCTTCAGATAGTTCATTCCTGATGTAAAGAAATGAAATTGAGAGCTGCACATGATGGTTCCTACCTGTAATCCCAACTACTGAGGGATTGAGGAGGGAGGATCCCTCGAGCTCAGGAATCTGAGGCTGCTGTAAACTATGATTGCGCCTTCCAACCTGAGTGACAGAGTTAGACCTTGCCTTGAAAAAAAGAAGAAAAGAGTGAAAGGAAAAAAAAGAAAAGAAAAGGCAAGGCAAAAAGAAAGAAAGAAAATGAAAGAAATGCAACTTATTTTTGAGTGTTAATTTTGTCATCCGCACATCACTGAAATCATTTATCTTTCTCAGAATTGCTTTGATTATTCAAATGCTTATGTGGATTTAAAATTTTTTTCCTGTATGAAATAGTCATTAGTATTTTGATAGGAATTAAATTGAATCTGAATATTGCTTTGGGTTGTATGGATATTAAGATCAGGAAAAACCGTTCTGGACACATTTTATTTTTTGGTTGCAGCCGTCATGTTGTTTGGCGAGCCCGGTCTGGATTTGAACCCACCAGCTCAGGTGTACGTGGCTGGCGTCTTAGCCCGTTGAGCCACAGGCGTCGAGCCTATATTTTATAACTTTTTATTGTGTGTTTCTCCTTGATAGCAATTCCATTACTGTGTTGAATAGAAGCAACAAGAGGAAGCACCCGTGTCATGTTCAGATCTTAGAGGAAAAGCTTTCAGCTTTCCCCTAACAATTATAATAATTTTCATAAATGGTCTTCATTACGTTTGGGAAATTTCCTTCTATAACTCTTTTTTGAGAATTTTATGATGAAAAAACATTGAACTTTGTCAGATGCTTTTCCTGTACTTACTGTGGTGATCATGTCTTATCTTCTTTTTGATAATACATAATTATCACTTACATATGGAATTAAAAAACAAAATATATGGAAACAAGTGTGGTGTATCACACTATCATAATGATTGACTTGAGTGTGCTACACCAAACTCAGTCCCCAGAGATAAACACCACTTGTTCATGGTGTTAATCTACTTGGATGTGTTGTTGTTGAATTCAGTTTACTCATGTGTTACGGAGGATATGTGCCGCTGTCCCTTTGCTAGGTGGATGCTCAAAGGAAGGAAATCATCACCTCATAGAGAGATCTGTGCTCTAGGGTCTTTGCAGCATTTTATGCAATAGTCAATATACAGAACCAACCTGTGTGTTCTTCAAGTGAATGGATGAAGTAATTGTTGTGTAATATATACAATGGAATATCGCTGAGTCTTAATAGAAAGGAGATGCTGCCATTTGAAACAACATTGAAGAGCTTGTAAACCTTGAAAATATTATGCTAAGTGAAATGAGCATACACATAAAGACAAATATGGCATAATCTCACTTATATATGGAATTAAAAAATCAAATACATGGAAATAGGGGCAGTGAGGGAAGGGGAAATAAATAAATTATAGAATAAAACATTGCAGTTAGGCAGGACAAATACATTTATAAGTTTAATATACCTCATAGTACTGTAGTTAATGTAATAGTATTGTGATGCGTACTGAAAATTCGCTAAAAGAGTAGACTTCAAATGCTCTTACCATAGGGAGGGGAATAATTATGGAAACTAAGGGAGATTAATTTGCGTAACTATAACAATTTTATCACTCTGCATACATATTTCCATATGTATACCAAAATACCATTTATACACTTTAAATATATTATTTGTTAAGAAGAAGAAGGTGAAGAGTATCAGTACATACTCATCAGTACAGAAATAGATAGTAACATTATTGCTTAAAGCTTTCTTTGAAATAAGAAACTATATTAAGAATTTTGGTTTCAGTAAAAGGACTGTTGAGAACCATTAATGGGCTTAAAATAAGAAATGGGAATCAAGCTTATGCTTTTGAAATATTACTCTAACTTTAATGGGTATTAGAGAGGATGTGGCTTGTCCTTGAGCTAAGCAGAGGGAGGAATGGAATATCATTGACTGTACTTGGTGCCTGACTACAAGTGAGGGGTGCAGGGAAGGAAGATCATTGGGAGAGTCGCACAAGGAGACTTGGGAAAGAACAGAGGGTGCCTGACTTGTAGAATCACAGAATTACAGATTATATGGAAGAGATTCTAAAGACCGGCGAGTTTCCTTCTTTTTCTAAAGAAAAAGGTAACTCCTTCACCATTTAAGAGTCTTGTGAATTTCCACCGTCTTCACCTTTTTGATCTGCTAGAAAACTGGCTATCTCTTGAGGACACTGCTCTCCTTACACTCCTCTCAAGAGATGGATGTGATCTTTCTTGCACCCTTATCCTATGACAAAATGTCCCTCCCTGAAAACACTACTCCTGCAGCTTAAAAACATTGACCTTATCAATTATTAGCTTACCATATAGAAATAATTTATAAATGCCACTCCCTTGGATTTTATGAATATTTTAGTTTCTGAACTACAATTAATTTCTATATTATTAACTTAATTTTACTTTCTGATGATTCTAATTTCAACGTTAAATAGGCTGCTAGATGATTTTATCCCTGCCAATAATCTTGTCCTCCATTTCTACAGCCATTCTCTCTAAATTCTGTCACTAACGATGAGTACAGCTTTTCCAAAATCTCAGTTTCAAGCTACTAATTTTCTTTTTTTTTTAATTTTATTATCTTTATTATTAAATCATAGCTGTGTACAATAGTGCAATCAAGGGGTACAATGTACTGGTTTCATATACAATCTGAACTATTTTCATCAAACTGATTAACATAGCCTTCCTGGCATTTTCTCAGTTATTAT
>CAUYRH010057192.1:0-82185 GCA_963574655.1 Perodicticus potto
AGCCCAGGAGTTGGAGGTTGCTGTGAGCTGTGATGCCACGGCACTCTACCCAGGGGGACAACTTGAGGCTCTGTCTCAAAAAAAAACAAAAAACAAAAAAACCTTGCTAAGTGTTTAGCCAAAGTCCTAGAGATAGATCCTCCCTCACTATGCTGGTTGTAATAATGATGCCATATTTGTTAAAGGCAAGGCACTTGAACAGTGATTACAGTTCCAGCCACAGACACTGGAGGTAGCAGGTTCAAACCCAGCTCGGGCCAGCTAAAACAACTGCAACAACAAAAAAAATAGCCAAGCGTTGTGGCAGGCGCCTGTAGTCCTAGCTACTTGGGAGGCTGAGGCAAGAGAATCGCTTAAGCCCAAGAAGTGGAGTTTACTGTGAGCTGTGATGCTACCACACTCTACCGAGGGCGACTTAATGAGACTCTGTCTCAAAAAAAAAAAAGAAATTTGTCTGAAATCACACCCAGGGAGTGGTGAGGCTATGGCTGTGGCAAGCCCTGTCTCTGCCTTCTCCCGATGGTATGGCCTGTGCACATGGGGCTCAGGAAGGAGCCTGACCTCAGAATACCCTGTACCCCAACCTGCAACAGGACTTTCCCCACACACACCAGATCCTGACTGACAAAACAAAGCCATCGTCCCCTAGGTGAGCAGAGACACATTCAGCCCCAGTTGCTTGACAGACACAGAAGGCAGCCTCCTCTGAAAGCCATCCCTTTCCCTCCGCTAGCCATCCCTGACCCTGCCAGGGCCAGAGCAGCTTTGCCTAAACATCGCCCTTTAAGAGATGGCAGGAATGCTGTTTTACTAGCTCCCTCTTGTAACAAAGGATATCCTGTGATTAAAAAGAAAGAAAGAAAAGAGCCTCAGCATTTCATGTATATTCACAGTGACACCTTTTTCTAAAGGTGATATTAGTGCACTTTGGGCCAAACTGTTCTAACCACTGTGGACCTTGCAGTGGGGGTGGGGTGTACGTGACTCAGGCCTTTCCCTGCTACCTGGGACGGAGCCTCACACCTGTCCCTCCCCTGCCCCTCCTGCACTCTGGAGGCCCAGACCAGGTAGTATGAGATGTGAGGGGGTGTTCATGAGCGCAGAGGAGCACAGGTCCCAGCCCTGCCGCCATCAGTCACAGCACAGACCAGCCTCAGACCTCCAGAGTCGTGGGGCCCTCATGGCGAACGGCTCCAGATGCTCAGCAGATGCCAGGCTGGGACCGAAGCCCCATTTCTGAGGGCTTGGCTTGCTGTTCTGGAAGGTGATCCTGGCTGGCAGCCATTCCTGAGCCCCTAGCACAGCAGTTGTCAGGCAGTTGCTGAGTCCCACCACCCCTCTCCCGAGCCAGACCCCATGATCTCATGCCTGGGCTGTGCTGTCACTGGGTGAGCAGATGGTTTGCATAGGGCAGGTGCCCAGAGCAGGGGACAAGGTCTGAGACCAGAGCAATAGGCAGGGCTCCATCCTCTCAACAGCCCTGGGGCCCACACTACCCTCTTTGGGGTTCCCATACCCCAGGGTGTAGAGTTTGCTCTCAGGCCAATCCTGACCACTCAGAAGAGCTGGAGGCATCTTTGCAGTTTGGATGGCTGCCAGGCCTGTGCACATGTCCCTGCCCCCCACCTCCAAGAGAGAATGGAGATCAGGGACAGACTTGTGATGGGGTCAGTTGCGGAGCTCCCTCAGTGGCCCTGCAGTGGCCTGTTCCTCTCCTGGCTGATGAAGCCCTCTACCCAGGGCTAGACTTTGACTAAGGAAGGAACACAGAAGGACAGCCCAGAGACCCCCCAGGCCGTGGGGCACAGGGCTAGACTGTATATCCTGGAGGGCTCCTTCCTGCCCAGAAGTCCCTAAGTTCAAAGTTTGCTCTGCCACGTCCCAGGTCCTGCAGAAGGCAGGTGCTGGGGGCCCCCTGCTGGCTGATATGAGGAATTTACAGGGTATGGGGATTCTGGAGCCCCAGATGAGAGTGGTGACACTGTCCCCCACCCCATCCTCAGTGCCTGGGTGCACCGTTGACACTACATCCTGTGCTCGGTGGAGCTCTTGCTGCTGGCAGCTTGGCTTGGCCCTGGCCTCCCAGGTCCATAACTCCATTGAGGACCCTCCTTCCAGCCACCTGAGTGGGTGCCTACCCACTGAGCAGAGGTGAGCCCTCACCAGGCCCTGCCTCTGCTCACCTCTGCTCAGTCGCCTGGCTCTCTGCCTGTCCTCTGCCACCTGCAGTGTAGAAAGATGTGAGAACAGGTTGTGGGGAAATGGTCCCTGCAGCTGTGTTAGAACACTAATGAGTCTTGTCCACACCCAGGGAATCAGGCTATCCTGCTGTGCCATCCCTTTATTTGATGGGTCAGTGTCCCCCAACTGGCTTGGCCAGAGTTCCACACACTCTCCTGACTCCCAGGCTGGGGAGAGGCTGAGGTTGCAAGGGAAACAGAGATCTAGCCATACCTGGGGAGTGGCCCAGGTGGGCCTTTACACAGCTACAGAAGGCTCTGTGGTCAGTGTTACCAAGAGTGCACGTGTTGTCCTCTGAAGAGGCCAAGGGTGACTCATGGGGCTGTGGTGGGGTCCAGGGAGAACAAAGAACAGAGTCACTGCAGAAGCATCTGGCCTGGGTCTGTTGTCACGGTATAGGGATCCCAGCTCAGCCCCACCTTCCTCTCCCTTGTTCTTGTCCTTGTCCTTATGAAGACCACGAGAGGTAAGGTGGGAAAGCCCTTGCAGGAACTGGGAGCAGAAGGGTTGCCCAGCCCAACAGCTCTTGGGCAATTAGTTCCTTACCCTATGGGCTATGTGGGAGGGACGGGCTGTGCCTAGCACAGCCTTACTTCTTCACCCACCCTACCCCCACCCCCATCCCTCCTAGTGGCTCCTTAGCCTGCGTCCTCCCTGCAAACCTGTTACGGGGCCATGCTGCCCTCTGCCGGCCATACTGTGAAATACACCCCAGAGTCAGCCCTGGGGCTGCAGTATCTGCCTCTCACCCAAGCAAGCACTCAGCTTGCTTGAGAACAAACTGGGTGCTCCCAGCCCACCAGGATACCCAGCTTCATGGGAGAGGAAAGCCTAGAACCATGCCTAGAGCATGGTAAACTATGTCCATGTGGACTAGTGGACCAAGAATGAATGTGGACGTCTGAGACATTTTTGGTGATGATGGTGTGACCAAGGGCAGAGAATATATACCGTGAGACATTTCTTGAGCAGGAACTGGGATTTCTCTTGGGTTGGGTTGACAAGATCTAAATCTGAAAATCAAATAAGAGTCCCATGGGCCTGGACAGGACACAGCGACCCTAGAGCAGCAAGGGAGGGAGATTGCTGGCACAGATGGGAATCATAGGGCATGATGGGAAGAACCAGACTGACTGTGTGGGAGCAGGTGGGGCGAGATGACAGCAGTGCTTGTGACTTGAGAGCCTTGGCCATCCTGGCATCAGGTCTGTCCTTCAACACCTGAATTTCTACTGTCCTTCAAGACAGCCGTGTGATTAGGTATCACTGTTACCCTGTCTTATGTTTGAGAATAAACAGGGTAGGGAGAGGTCTCTGACATGTTCAAGATTCCACAGCAAGAGCATGAGCAGTCAAGATTAGAACCTGGACTCAACAGCCTTGGCATCCTGAAGGTGCTTGAATACAAGGTTTTTAGGGGAAAGTGATGGGCATGAGGGCAGATGAGGGGAGGGTGGCAGAGAGGCCACTTAAAAGGCAGTTTCTGTCCTCCAGGGGCCAGCTGAGAAGCTCCTTATTCCAAACACTGGTTTCTTGTATGTTCAAAAGGCTACCTGAGGCCTGGTCCTTGTGGTCACAAGCCCAAGCTATAAACCTCCCTTTCTGTGGGCTATGGGCCATGGACTATCCCAAAGCAGTCTCTGCAAAGAAGAGGCCAGGCATGGAGGGCTGATGTTACCCCCTCTGTGGGCATAGGCTCTCCTCCACCCGTTCTGCTGGTGCCTGCCCTGCTGGGTCATTTCCTGACCTTCCTGTGTAGAGGGTGCCCTGGGCAGATAGGTGTGCTCTTGGGACCTGGCATATCTCCTTCCTGGTGCTGCCTTTCTTCCCAAGAGCTTGGCCAGACGAGGCTGACCCCACAGCATGACCCACACCTCCAAGAAGGGGAAAATCATTCCAGGCTTCCAGCTGCTACCAGACCGGCAGTGGGAGCATTTTCCCTGACCTCTGTGACTTCCCCGATCTCTCCTGCTCCAGGGGAGAAGCTCTATGGAACTTGGGAAAAGGCAGGCAGGACAGAGTACCCCAAGCTAGAGAAGGCCTTGATAGGCCTATGTCTCCCTCCCTGAGGAGACAGCTTTCCCCACACAGGGTCCTGGTCACTATGGCACTGGAACATACCCAAGTTCACTCCTTGGAGGCTTTGGCCTTTGTGCCTCCCAGCACGGGTGAAAGAAAGCAGCACATGGCTCCCTGCCCCAAATTTGGCCTGGGTGGATGAATAGGTGCTGCTCTTGGAGCTATGTGATGTCAGCTCCCTCTGGTCTGGTGGCCCACCTCCTCCACCTCTTGGCCCCTGCACCTCCACCCTGGGACCCTGGTGCACACTCGTCCTTTCCCTGGAGTCATACCCATTCAGTCTGATTGTTAGTCTAGTTCTCCCAAAGTAAGACAAGGCAACGCTCAGGGCATTCATGCTGACCAATGCTGGCAATGTCCCCACACTGAGGACTTTCTCATGTAATGCTCTGACTCATCTGCTCATCTTCAGAAACCCTAGTTGGATAGCTTGTCTCCTACAAGACACAGTCCCGAGGCAGGAAGGGGGCATGTGGAGTCTTTAGTCTGCAGTGCCACAGCACCCCCACCCCCACCCCGGGAGCTCTCTGACCAGACTCAGAGGGCTTCCAGGGGCGTGGGGATTCACTTTTCTGTGGCCCCAGTTGGGCACAGAAGTCATAGAGGGCTCCAGGGGTCTGGTCATTCCACAGAGATCTCTGCCCAGCACCTTCTCTGTACCAGGCAGGCTCCTGAGCGCTGAGGCTACAGCTGGGAAGTAGGCAGATGCTCTCTGGGAGCCCTTGCCTAGTGAGGGGGACAGCCCACAGCTCACCAATCAGGAGAGAATGTCATGCAAGGGAGGGAATAGAGGTGAGAGGAAGGCACTAGATTTGGGGGCTGGGAGGCTATGCTTAAGCTGAGACCTGAAGGGCACAAAAGAGCCAGCTATGCAGGGAGCGTGGGAAGGGCTGCACAACAACATTGTGGAAGCTCAGTGGTCCCATCTGTCCCTGGTCTACCCTCTGCAGGCTCGTGGAGGAGTTCATGCTCTTGGCCAACATGGCAGTGGCCCACAAGATCTACCGCGCCTTCCCCGAGCAGGCCCTGCTACGCCGGCACCCTCCACCCCAGACAAAGATGCTTGACGACCTGATAGAATTCTGCAACCAGATGGGGCTGCCCATGGACTTTAGCTCTGCAGGAGCCCTCAATGTGAGTGCATCACAGGCAGGGGAAGACCTTGCTTGGGGGAAAGAAGACAAAAGCCTGGAAGGTGGAGGTTCAGGGTCCTTCACCTTCAGCCAGAGAGTGGGCTCCCCCCCACACACAAAGGAGTAGAGAGATCCTGGGAAAAGGCCCCTTGTGCCTCCCCCACTGGAACTGAATGGGCCGCAGGGACGCCGCCGGCTTAGCTGTGGGCAGGGATCCTGTGGCCAAGGAAGGGCTAGTCTTGGGCCCAGAGATTTCAGTATGAGAGCTGGAATTGTGGAAATGCAAGGGATGTTTTTATGCTAAGGGCTTTCAGGTTCCTCTGGCCTGGAGCTAAGCCTCATGGGATGGGGAACCCTTGGCCTTGGCTGTGATCCCACAGGAGGAAGACTCTTCTCACCCATGCTTCGAGCCTGGGACGGGCAGAGAGCTGCCTTAGGTTGGAGAACTGTACCGCAGGCTGCCCAGGCCAGCCAGCTAGACAGGAAGGGACTGAACTCAGGCCCTTTGCCTTACCCTCCTGTAGCCATCTAAGGCGGGGCGGGGGGGGGGGTGGCTAAGCCCCCATGCTGACCCTTCTGCCCCTATGTCAGGTATTAGATGGTCAATGTGAGATAGGGGGCCAGAGCCTCTCCCCAAGCCTGACCACATATTACATAGATTTCTGGAATTTGCTTCTAGAAAAGTCTGACCAAAACATTTGGAAATGACAAATACTCACTGGCCCGGAAGGAGGTGCTCACCAACATGTGCTCCCGGCCCATGCAGGTAAGGAGAGGGGTAGCCTCTGTCTTGCCCTGCTCCCAGAGCACCACTGCACACACAGACACCGCCACTGCTGCTCTGCTTGGGGCCAGGCTGGGGGAGAGGGTGGCCCTCCTCCATCAGCACAGAGGAACACTCCTGGGCTGGGAGGGGAGGCCACCTCCAGGCAGAACTGAGGTCAGGTTTGACCTGTATCTTCCTGTTTACACTAACTCAGGGGCCATGTACTCCCCAGGCCTTCTGTTAAGGGCAAGTCATACTTCGTCTTTGGCTGGGCTTTTGCTGGGGAGAGAAGGGCTCATGTGGCTGCCAGCCTCCAGACCACTCCTTGGCCTCCATGCCAGCCTGAACAGTTCAGACTGAGTCTGCCTCTGGCCATCGTGGGAGAAGAGAGGAGTCAGCTATGGACCTGGGCTAGTGTCTGCAGGCAGGGGACAGCCTGTAAGGTGGGCTTGCTCCTAGCTGGCCCATGTGTCCTTCCAGGCTGACTGCCAGCCCCTACAGGGCCCAAGCTTGCTGAGAACCGGAAACCTCAGTGGCCTGTCAGGTCTAGGAGAGCGGAGGATGCTGATGTGTGGGCTCAGCTCTGAGCCTGCCCAGCCAGGGACAGCGACAGGCCATTTTTCAGGGGTTTGGCCACTCGGAAGATTTGATCTGTTCAAGAGTAGCAAATGGCTTCAGCTGCTTTATTTTCCGACAGTTTGAGCTCTGCTAGGAATGGCCTGCTCCAGATTACAGGCATCTACCTGGCCAAGCATGTGTGGCACCCACAGGACAGTGGGCGTTGCCAGACACTTGGGCACACACCCCCCCAACTCCACTCCAGTTACTCCAGACCAGCCTGACAGCACATCCTCTGGGTCCCAGAAATGCTCCCTGGCCATGCCCTACAGGGCCCCCATTCCCTGCCCCAGCTCCTAAAGCCATCCCCCTCCATGGTCCAGGCAGCCCTGGGGCTCCACAGACAATATCCTCCTCTGAGCTTGACAGACTAGCGTCTCTGGCCTTTACCTGCCCATGGCCTTTGAGGCAACATGTCTGGGGATGGAGCTGTAGAAAGGGGTCAGACTATCTGGGGTGCTCCTCCTCTCTCGGCCCAGGAATTGGAGTGGGGACAGGGGATAGGAAAGGCAGCAGCAGCAGTAGACACAAGATGAGGCAGGCATCTGGTCCCATGTGAGCTGCTGAATAGGATACCTGGGCTGTCACTTGTCCCCACTCCTCCCACCTTACCCAGAGACAGTTGCACCAGCCAGGAGGGAGGGCCCTTTGTCTTCCTCACCCCAGGTCATCTGGGAAGCTGGGTCACTGCTGAGAACAAAGCCTAAATGTGACTAAAATGGAGGCCACATTCCTACCCTCAGTTCCTCAGACTTGCCCTGGACATAACCCAGAGCCCGGCAGGGGCTGGAAGGGAAATGGAGGTAGGAAGCCGAGCGAGTCACCACCAACTGCGCCCTGGATTCCAGGGCCCATGTGTGGAGTAACTGGAGCCGGCTGTCTGTCTGGCCAAGTGCACAGGAGGGTGTGAGTGTGCGCAAGCACCGAGGGAGCCAGAGAGCAAGTGAACTCACACGGCTGCGACCTTGGCCCTTGGGCCAGGAACCTGTTCACTTGCTCCTGGCAGCACCGACTACTCAGGGGTTGCAGGGCAGGCAGCATCAAGAATGTGGCCTTGGCTCCTGGCTGGGCCCTAGAGAGCTCAGGTTCTGCTCCTGCCCCATCCTGACTGCTGCCCAGAACAGAGGCCTTTTGAATTCAGACCTGTGTATGGGCCTCCAGAAGGTCCTTGAGGTCAACATGAGAAAGGTTGAGGCTGGCAGGCTAGAAAGGGCCTCCCTTGGCTAGCATGAAGTCCTGGGGGCCACATGGTCTGGGGTGCTGGCTTGGCTGCAGCTAGGCAGGAACTGGGCCAAAGGGGGTTAGGGTGGTCCCGACCACAGGTAGCTGGGAGGAGGCCAGGAGTACGTGCTGCCCAGATGGGGTCCCCACCTCCCACTTTGGCAGCATTGGGGTGTTAGGGGTTGTGCATTGGGCTTTGTCTTCTGGAACATAAACCTACAGGGTTCACAGCTTCTGCTTAAGCCTCCAGAAGACAGTGTCCACAGCCCTGTGTCCTACATGACCACACGCTTCCCCTCCTCCTTCCCAAGCTAGAGAAGCTGCCCCAGCCTCATGCTGAGAACAAGCAGACCAGAACCATTCCCTCGTGGTGGGAGATGTCAGCATGAGGACAGCCCTCCTCGGGTCCAGGTGGCCTGTACAGCAGGACTCTGAAGGGAGGTGCCCAGTGACCTGAGGGTTCCCAGCACAGCTGTCCTCAGCAGGGTGGGCCTGGCTATGTGTGCGCTGTCCTCAGCGCCTTCACTAGGAAGGGTCTAGGCTGCCCTGGGCAAGGCCAGGGTTTGTCTCCAAGAGCAGAAAGGCTTGGGCGCCTTGGCTCTCCACAGCCTCCTGGCAGCCCCTTGGGTCCCTTTATGTAGGAAGGCCCCTGGCCCCAGGGCTTGCCTGACTTTGCTCAGCGGCCAGGGGCCCGTGGGGTCCATCCATGCCATGACTGCCCAAGTGGAGGCTCTGGGTCACACACAGCTCTGCCAGGCCTGGCCAGGCTCTGAGGCCCCCACCCCTGCAGATGGCGGTATACTTCTGCTCGGGGCTGCTGCAGGACCGGGCACAGTTCCAGCACTACGCCCTCAACGTGCCACTGTACACACACTTCACCTCTCCCATCCGCCGCTTCGCTGACGTCCTGGTGCACCGGCTCCTGGCTGCTGCTCTAGGTGAGGGGTGTGGTTCAAGCCAGGGGGGACCTGTGCCAGCTCAGAGCCACCCACATCACAGTGGACACCCTGTGGCCAGAGGCCACTCTGCTCTGACTGTGGAGGTTGACGTTGGGCTTCCCAAAGCTCAGGGGACCTGGCCTGGAACATCTCCATCCATGCATGGTTCTGCCAAAGCTGCTGTGGGCTCACCTCCAGCCCCAGCTCAGCTGAGACCAGGGTGCTGATAAATGCACTCTGTAGCACTAGGGACTGGGCATCCTAGGCCTTCACTGTTCCTGGGCTAGGGTGCCACATGGCCCATTGGCCAGCCATGACCCCTGGCCCTCTCCTCCTAGGCTATAGGGAGCGGCCGGATGTGGAGCCTGACGCTCTGCAGAAGCAGGCTGACCACTGCAACGACCGCCGCATGGCGTCCAAGCGTGTGCAGGAGCTCAGCACTGGCCTTTTCTTTGCCATCCTTGTCAAGGTGAGCCCCCTGCCTGGTGCCCTACCCTCCCTCTGCTCCCCCACTCCTGGGCACCTGCTCACCAGGACCCTCTAGGAGCCTGGTACAGTCCCAACAGAAGCCATGGCTGTAGCTGTGTCCCTACAGGAATGTGGTCCCCTGGAGTCAGAAGCCATGGTGATGGGCGTCTTGAACCAAGCTTTCGACGTTCTGGTGCTGCGCTACGGGGTCCAGAAGCGCATCTACTGCAACGTGAGTAGCCTGGCAGGAGCACAGAGGTGGGCTCAGGCAGGCCAAGCCATCCCATCCACACTGCAAGGACACAGGCTGTGGGGTGTGATGCTGCAGCCCTCAGTGCACTGGCACAGGGTACAGAGCCCCTGACCCTATCCCACCTCTCCAGCACCAGACCCACCATGTGGCCCCTGCTTGCCTGGGATGGGGGCACCAGGCTCAGGATCTGTCCTGGGCCTCTTCCTCAAGGGCCCAGGAAACCAGAGAACTGACCCTTTGAGACCACTACCACATGGCAAGGCAGGCAGGCTTAGGAGTATGGAGGGAAGAAAGACCAGAGAATGGGTCATGGCCGCTTTGGATGCCATGACCATCAAAAAATAGAAAAAGAACTGTCAGCTGGGCGTGGTGGCTCTGAGAGGCTGAGATAGGTGGATCACTTGAGCTCAGGAGTTTGAAACCAGCTTGAGCAAAAGTGAGACCCATCTCTTCTATATAAAAATAAAAACTAGCCAGGAGATGTGATACTGTCTCAAAAACATAAACAAACAAACAAAAAGAACTGTCCCTGCCCTGGGCAACTGTCTCCAAGGTTCTCTCCAAGGGGACTAGGGGGCTGACCCAACCCTGGCTCAGGGCCTGCTTCAGCCAGCCCTGTGGTCCCCGGGTCAGCACCTGGCCACTGCCCCTTTGAATTTCCTAACATCCAAAGTGCCTGTACGCGGGGAGCGCAGATCCCAGCATGTGGTTTAGAAGGCAGGTGTTCATAAAAATGGGGCAGGAAAAAGAGGCAGAACCGAATCCAGCTGATCCCCTCAGCGCTTGTGTCCTGAAACTCACTAAGCAGGACAGAAATTCAGGTCCAGGGCAGTCCTGCAGTGGGCCCAGCCCTTGTCCTGCACTGACCATCCGGTACCAGCAGAGGGCACAGCTGTCCGCCTCTGTGGTTCTCAGTCTAACTGGCTGCAGTCACTGTGCTCAACCCCAGGCCAACCCACAACCTGCCCCCTATAGCACACAGAGCCTCCAGCCCCTCCCAGTGTCATCCCTTGGCATGTTGTCACTCTCAGGTGCTGCCTCAGCCGAAGCAGAGGTCAGGGGCCAGGATCGAGTGGACCCCATCTCCAGTCTCACGGCCGCCCTTGGGTTGGCAAAGGGAGCTCCCTGCAGGCCAGGTGGAGACGGGCCAAGGCACAGGGCTGCCTCCAAGGCGCAGGGCTCTCCAGGGTGGAAGGTTGAGGGTAGCCTGAGGCCTGAGGCCTGGTGTGTGTTCTCCAGGCCCTGACCCTGCGGTCCTACCACTTCCAGAAGGTTGGCAAGAAGCCAGAGCTCACGCTTGTCTGGGAGCCTGAAGACAGTGAGCAGGAACCGGCCCAGCAGGTCAGACCCTACTGTGTCTCCGTCTCCCCATGTCTTTCCCCATACTTGCTCCTGCTCCTCGGGGCCCCTCCTCCCTCATCTCATTCCCCGTGCCCCCAGTACTACAGACTTCTGCTTAAGCTACGGGGTCCAGAAGCGCATCTACTGCAACTCTGAGATCCCCTGCCACACCCCCACACCTCCTTGCCTTCCCTCCCCTGGGGACACACACCATGGGGAGATGAGGAGCCTCTGGGTGTCCTGCTAAAGCAGGGTTCTGACCTTTGGATCCTATTGAGAATCTGATGACAACTACAAACCTCATACCCACGAAATTGTACAGAACCATTTTCACTAACAACATGCCCTGCAGGCCAAGCTGAGCACTGGGTTGTGTTTCCTGACTCTTTTGGCTATTACAGTTCCTCAGGCATGTGTCCTCAGGTCCCTTGACCAGGCATCAGACCTGGAGGAGGCTCCCGTTGCAGATGGGCCAGCAGAGGCTGTTGGGGTGGGTTGCAGGGCCCAGTTGACAGCTGGGGTGGAGCTGGGTTTGGGCCTCCGCCCCTGTACTCCTTGTGCCCTCATAGCCCGGGCTCCGCCACAGGTCATCACCATCTTCAGCCTGGTGGAAGTGGTCCTGCGGGCAGAGACCACGGCCCTCAAGTACAGCGCAGTCTTGAAACGGCCAGGCACCCACGGCCTCCTGTGCCCTGAGGAGGAGGAAGACCGTGACAAGGAGTCCGCAGACGAGCCAGACGACTGAGGCCAGGCACCTGCCCCTGCCCACTGGCTTGTAGGAACAGGACCTGTTGACACCAAAGGGGATTTTTAATTTGGCTTTTATTAACTCAGGGGCTTGTTTTTATTTTTATTTTTGCATTGTATTTTATTTTTGCAGCTCCGTTTTTAAATGAACTTCAGGGGAGGAGTGGAGCTGGACAGAAGGCTGAGGCCTGGCCAGGGCTGACCCAAGCAGAGTGGGCCCCAATTTGCCTAGCTGCCACCCCTCTCCTGCCCAGTAACCACTGCCATCCCTTGCCCAGGAAATGGGGGTTTTCAGCAAATCAGTGTCATGGAATAAAATCAAGTGTGAACTGCTGTCTGGTGTGTGGGGTACCACTCAGAAGCCGGGCGGTGGGTTTTCCTTACACCCCAGGCAAGGACAGCAGAGACTGGGCTCAGGCTTCACCCCTCACAGCTGAGCTGGGGTCACCACTCAGAAACTCCCTGTCAGTTCTAGCATGATTCAGAGCTGGCCATGTGGCAGATTGATGCCAGAGTCTCATTCTGGCTGATTAAAAATGTAATTAGTATGCAGGACAGTGAGCTCACCCATCACCCTGACGCATGTGCCCCTGTCTGCCCCACCCCCACTTCCTCTCTGCTGCCATCCCATATGGCCTGGTAGGCATGGGTCCTGTCACGCCCCCTCCTCTAGTTCCCAGCCCAGCACTCTATAGAGGGGCAGCATCCAAACCCTGATGTGCGTCAGTGTCTCTGTACCTCCAGTCCCAATCCCAGGCTCCAGCAATGCCAGGGGAACATGGGGACAAAATCAGCCTGGGCTTGAAGAGAGGAGGCCTGGAGCACCCAGGGATCCAGAGACACAGCAGGAGGCCACTAAGCAGCTCCCTTCCTCAGTGGCCTGAGCACAGCCTGTGCCTGCCCGCCGCCCCTCCCCCTCGTCCCCCAGAGAACCCTGGCCTGGCTTTTCCGAGAGCTGCCAGAAACCAGGATGAAAACCATGGTGACTGAGGCCTTGTTCCACCACACCGTCCCTAGGATGTCAGGATTAACGAGCTCATTTGATCTGGTTACAGTGAATTTTCTTCAAAGCAAAATTCAACACGGCAGCTTGTTAGAGTGCCTGCTGGTGCCTGGAGTCAGTGACTGGTGTAGTTGCCTCCGCACTGCCACTGTCAGCTGGGCTTCTGCTGGAGGGGACACAGTACCACACCTGCCCTCAAAGCCATCTCTCCTGTAGTGCCTTAGCCCAGTCTGTCTGTCCTGCCACCCCAAGTATGCCCCAGAAGCCACCATGGCTCCCCGCTGCTTCTGTCCCTAGAGCCTTCTCCTGAACCAAGTATCTGTGAGGACAGACAGATGAGGGACTTGCAGAAGGAGAAAGCTCCTGGGAGCCTGGCCCAGGCAGCCTAAGTAAGAGCCCCGAGGGCGAGACTCCCCATCCCCTCAACACTGCCCCACCTCTGAGGCCCCGTGGCCAAGTTCTCCTCTGGCTCCCTCTGGGTCAGCAAGGGAGGCCTCTGCTGTCTGCACTTGCCTGGAGGCAGTTGCTGGGCTCCCCTCACTTTCTGTCCAGGTCACAGGGGATCCTAGGGCCATGGAGGCTGTGGCAACCCAGGCCCCTAGTCTGACTGACGTGGAAACTGCTCCCTCAGAGCAGCAGGTCTGTGCCCAACCAGGCCTGGTTCAGACACAGCCTCCACCACATCCCCTGGCCTGTGGGCTCTGGACAAAGGGTACATTGCTATGACAGCTGCCCATAGATTCCATAGTAGGACAGCCCCTATGTGGCCCTGCACCAAGCGGACTTGTTGACAAAAGGGGTGACTCGACACCGAAGCTCATCAAGAGGAGGACTCATTCCTTCCTGCAGCTGTCCCACAGCACCTGTGTGCCAGTGCCTGCTGACGCTTGGGGGATATGGTGAGATGCTATCTTTTCCTCAAGGGGCCACCTTGGGTCCCATGGGGAGGGTGATAGACACAAACGCTCTGTGACAAGGGTCTGGCAAAGTCAAGAGGCTGGTGACTGTGTGCCCAGTCTCGACAGGTCAATGCTTCCTAGACCAGGTGGAGATGGCGAAGGAGGGGGCCTGGCGAGTTGGTGGGAGGGTAGAGCTCTGAGGGCGCATAGCCCTTTCTCCTGGAGGGAGAGAAACCTTCCCCAGTTGTAGTGAGGAGAGGCTCAGGACAGAGCTGAGATCATCCCCACTTGGGGCTGCCTTCCCAGACCCCCATGAAGATGGCACACCACAGAAGAACACTTTTGGGGACCTAGGGTGGCAGAACAGGAAGGAGCTGGGGAAGCAAGTGGCAGAGGAGACCCGGCCTCCACTGAGGCAGCGCCATCCCCCACCATAGCTGCTCTGGCTACCAAAGGCCCAATTGGCAGGAAGCTGGAGGCCAGGGACACCCCAAGTGCCATGAAGAAGGCCTGAGAGAGGAAACAGTCCAGATGTCCATGAGGCCTGGCATGGCCAGGCTTCCATCATCACAGATGGCTATGGGTGCCCAACAGACAGGTGGGGCCTGAGGACAGGGGAGTGAGGAGAACCAGTGGGCAGTACAGAGGTTGGGCTCCTGCTGGGGTCAAGAGCCTCATGAAGGTTGCTGCAGGTGGTCGGAGAATAAGGCCTATGAGGAGCCGCTGAGCCTCATGGCTGGTCAGGAGGGCTCTGATGATATGGCCTGTGGGGTGGGCAGGGAAGACAGGTAGGCCAGAGAGCTGGGGCCTGCTCAGCTGTGCACACAGGGAGAGCAGGCAGGCTGGGCTGTGCGGCCATGACCTGTCCCAGAGAGGACATGCAGGGCCTGCAGGACAGGCACTTGTAGGCCAGTGGGCCAGCCCAGATGCTCAGCAGAGTAAGTGGACTAACTTGGGCCTAATTGGGGGGGGGGGTGCTGCCAGGGGTACCAGGGGGGCTGCGGCAGCCTGGGCCCTCTGGCTGGAGCCAGGCCTGTGGGCTGAGGTCATATGTGCAGGCTTCTGGAGACAGAATGTGAAGGAACATATGCCTGCTGTCAGTGCCTCCCCAAAGTCCAGGGAATGGTGAGAAAAAGGAATGAGAAGAAAGCAGTGTGTTTGGCAGCTGGAAAGCAGATGACAGGTGGGTGGTCCCAGGCACAGCTGACTTGAGACAGGTGAGTCCACAGCAGCAGCACAGAAAGCTGGAGCCGTCCCCGTGTACACTGCAGACCCCAAGTCTCGGGAACTAACCATAACAGGCCCTCTGGTCTGGGGTACACAGAAACAGCTAGCACAGCACCTGTCACATGCATGAAGTGGCCAGTGGCTCCCTTGATCCTGGATGGCAGAGCCCAGCACCTGCCCCAGCCCCACTGCAATACTGGAGGTCATCTCCTGCAAGAGGCTAAGGATGTCTACACAGGGGCATCAGTCCTGGTCCAGGGTCTGTGTGGCCATGTGCATGAGACAGCTGAGACCACGGCCCCTCCCAGTCAGCCTTCAGGATGCTCACAGCCAGGCCCTCTGCACCCCAGCCAGAGATGGGAGGAGTCTCTCCACGGCTCTGTCCATCACAGGAGGAAAAACAAGGACCCTGACAGCACAAGTTCCCCATCCAGTGACCCAGCCAGTCGCCCCACAGGCAATGTCTGTCTACAAGCTCCCTTCATGTAGCTTCTTGTCCTCACTCAGAAATATAAACTCACAACCAGTGCTGGGGACCTCCTGAAACAAATGGGACAAACTCTGAGGAGCTATCAGACCTTAGACAGCTTTAGAATGGAAATGATTGTTGATGTCTTCAAAGAGGTGGGTTTTTTTTTTTTTTTAAAGAAAATCATAAAACAAGAGCAGGTTGCTCCAAAAAGAGAACAAAGTAAGAGCCCTTGGGAGGGAAAGATAGACTGCACACATGAAAAGGAATTTCGCCATCAGGAGAGAGTAAAACCCGTGCAGACAGCTGAAGTCTCATAAAATGCCCATCCCCTGGCTGGGCGCAATGGCTCACACCTGTAATCCCAGCACTCTGGGAGGCTGAGATGGCTGGATTGCTTGAGCTCAAGAGTTCAAGACCAGTCTGAGCAAGAGTGGGACCCCGTCTTTACTAAAAATAGAAAAATTAGATGGGCGTTGTGGCGAGCGCCTATAGCCCTAGCTACTCAGGAGGCTGAGGCAAGGGGATAGCTTGAGCCTAGGAGTTTGAGGTTGCTGTGAGCTATGATGCTGTGGCACTCTAGCCTGGGGAACAGAGTGAGACTCTGTCCTTCCCCCTCCCCAAAAAAGAAAATGCCTGTCCTCTGCCGCCTGCCTCAGGGAGGATGTACTCTCGCACAGTGTGGGCATAAACCTGGAAAGTAGTGAAGGGAGCACTCAGGATAGTGGCAAAGGAGCGGCTCAGGCCCTGGTGGGGGCAGCAAGGAAATAAAGGGGGTAGAAAGCTGGATACATCAGAAAAGCCTGAGAAGGGGGAGGAGGGAGAGGAAGAGAAGCGTATTTGGTGCGCTCTCAATTAAGGGCACAATGTAAGGGTATACCGCACACCTCCTGGGTGAGAGAGACACAACTACAACTTGAACTCAACCTAACAAACGCAAACAATGTCACCTAATCGTCTGTACCCTCATATTAATCAGAAAAAAAAAAAAAAAGAAAAAAGCCCGAGAGGAGATTTAGGGAACTGTCAGAGTCTAGGATTGGATTAGCAGTTAAGTACATGGAAAACAATCCATATGTAAAAATAAATTAATTATTGGCTTCAGAAAAAACATAGTGGAAGAAAGAAAAAGTAATTATGCACATCTAGAAATAGCCGCTGTAGTAGAAATGCTAAATGAGGGTCTCAGAAGTGGATCAGGAGGACCAGAAAGAGGAAAGATGTGAGCCCAAGCAGCGGCACTTGGTGAATAGGGAGCTAAATGTTCATTCTCCTCAGTGGAAAGGTGTAGGATGATTAAGGAGGATGGAAATTCTTTGTCTCCACCCTCAGATCTGGACAGCCTCTGTGGCTGCTAAGCTTATATGGTAGAAAGGACACTGTGCTGGTTTCGGGCCCAGTCTTTAAGAGACTGGCAGCTTTCACTTTCCTTTGCTCAGAATCCTGCTGCCATTCTGTGAGTAAGCTCAAGCAACTCTGTGGCAAAACCACATGGAGAGCAGCCCCACCTCCTGGTCACCAGCCAACACCAAGTCATCAGCCACGTGACTGAACCATCTTGAAGGCAGAGCCCCTGGCCCTATCAAGCCACCCCAGCTGAAGCCTCATAGAACAGACATAGGCTGCCCCCATCTATCCATCGCAAAGTGCAGATTTGTGATCAAGATTAATGATTCTTGTTTTAGGTTGTTTGGGGATACACAATAAAACAATAACAGAGGGGTAGTGCCTGTGGCTGAAAGGAGTAGGGCGCCGGCCCCAGTGGCAGGTTCAAACCCAGCCCCCACCAAATACTGCAAAAAAAAAACGATAACAGATTTGAATAGAATATATCTATAGAAACAGCTTAAATTTTTTAAATGAACAAGTGAGTTATTTAGAACCCATGTAAATATTTTTTATCTCAGATTGATTTGAGGTTTACAATGGTTCGATTACACTGTTTGCATTTGTTCGGTAAAGTGCAAGTTGTAGTTGAGCCCTTCACCCAGGGAGTGTGCTGTATGGCCTTACATTGTACACCTGAGGTGAGAGCTTGCCAATCCACCGCCCACCACCCCTTTTCTCCTCCCTCTGCTCGCCGCCCCCACTTGAATTTAATTGTGTTTTTCTCTTGTGTGGGCAGTAATAGATATAAAGTTTCCATGTTTTTATGGCTTAATAGTACTCCATGGCATACTATTATATTATATACCACAGTTTATTAGTGCATTCCTGTGTTGATGGGCACTTGGGTTAATTCCATATCTTGGCAATTGTGAATTAAGCTGTGATGAACATTCTAGTGTAAACGTCTCTATGGTAAAATAATTTTTTTTCTTCTCGGTAGAGAAATATTTTTGTTGTTGGTGGTGGTGGTTTTTTTGAGACAGAGTCTCACTCTGTTGCCCTGGCTAAAGTGCAATGGCACTATCATCTCACTGCTGCCTCAAACTCCTGGCCTCAAGTGATCCTCCCCCGTCTGCGTCCCAGAGTGCTAGGATTATAGGCAGGGGCCACCCCACACAGCCAATGGTGGTCAACATTAAAATAAAAAAAACAACAGAGGGGAAAGTGGTTTTCTCAGAGAAGGTTTTTATGATAAAAGATTAAAGTTAAGTCATTAAATGCAGTAGAGAGGAAAATACTGTGTTTTGTTTTGTTTTTAACAAATCTTCCACATGGAGTGTGGAACCTCTTTGGGGGGCGGGACACAATTATAAGAGGGTCTTTATCTATCAAATGCAATCAACGTAACCTTGTTCTTTGTACCCTCAATGAATCCCCAACAATAAAAGAAAAAATCTTCCAGAGTTACTTGTACTTTAAACTACATTCCGTTAGGGCCAGACATAGTAGCTCATGCCTGTGATCCTGGGATTCTAGGAGGATTTCTTAGCTCAGAAGTTCAAGACCAACCTGAGCAAAAGTGAGACCCTGTCTCTATCAAAAATAGAAAAACTAGCCAGGCAAGGTGGCAGGCGCCTATAGTCACAGCTACTTAGGAGACTGAAGTGAGAGGATCGTTTGAGCCCAGAAGTTGGAGGTTGCTGTGAGCTATGACCCCAAGACACTCTACTGAGGGTAACAAAGTAAGAAGTAAGACTCTGTCTCAAAAACAACCCTACATTCAAGTATAACGTGAATGAAAATAAAAACCAGGGCAGCGCCTGTGGCTCAGTGGGTAGGGTGCCGGCCCCATATACCGAGGGTGGCAGGTTAAAACCCGGCCCCGGCCAAACTGCAACCAAAAAAAGAAAAAAAAAAATAGTCGGGCATTGTGGCAGGTGCCTGTGGTCCCAGCTATTTAGGAGGCTGAGGCAAGAGAATCGCTTAAGCCCAGGAGTTGGAGGTTGGAGTTGGAGGTTGCTGATGCCATGGCACTCTACCAAGGGTGATAAAGTGAGACTGTCTCTACAAAAAAAAATAATAATAATAACCAAAGTAAAAAATAAAAAATCTTATTCATGCTTAGCAGAAAAGGATCCACGATTAGTTCCAAGGGTTTCTTATACATTTAGTGTAGGCTGTATTAACAGTCCATTTTTCTAGCAACTGAGACAACGTTCCTGCTGACAGGCAGCCCGATATTCCCCTTCAGTGAGAACACGGCAGAAAGTCAGCGAGCAGTCCTGCTGGAAACAATTTGTGGTTGCTTCATGGAACCTCTCAGTGCCTTGTGCCTGAGCCCAGGCCTGGTAGAGGCCCTGGGAACCCAGGGTGAAGGGCCACCGGGGGCACTAGTAGGAGAAACCGTTTCACCTGGGGAAGGGCTGCACTGCTGAGGGGCTGCTGGCCCAGCTATGGGCAGCTCTACAAAAGAGTGTGCCAAGGGCATTCCTGGGACAGAATCACAGATTTCAGGAGCTGATTAGACTTGGGGTAGGGGGAGGAGGTTTGAAGCAGATTGAAGATTTGAGCCCTGGGGGATGAGCTCAGGATGGTGAGCCTTCTGGGGCAATAAAGAAGGTTCTAGAAAAATAAGGAATGCCTTCTGCCCTTGGAATGATCTTGAATTTGCACATGACTGAGTTTAGGTTCTGAATCTAAAACCTTACTGTAAAATAATCCCTTTGAACCTCTTCTCTTTTTGTGGGTTTTTGGTTGGGAGTGGTGGTTTCTTTTTAATATATAGACAGTCACTTTAGGAGGATATGATCTATTTAAATTATTTTACTTTAAAAAGTTGTTTTACTGTGGAATCCTACTGTCCCTCCCCTCAAAATAAATTTCTGGTTCTACCTTTAGATAAAAATAATAATAAAATAAAATAAAATAAAAATAAAATGTTGTTTCACTCAACCAGGTTTATGAACTACGTTGTCTTGTGTTCTCTAAAGTTCAGAAGTTACTGAGTTGCTAGTTCCGGACCGCACTTAGCTGCCTACTGAGAGCCCCAGGAAGGGAAATGCAAAATGGACCGTGAAACAGAAACTCTCCTTTAGTGGATGCACCTTCCAGGTTTTCAGCCTACCAGGGCTATTGGAATACAACTGGCCTCCTGCTTCTTATGACACAAGATCAAAGTTAAACCACTGAATACAGCTACAGGAAGTCCTTGCCTTTCATAAGCTTTCCTTTCCACACTGGCGTATCCAGGACGTACAAAGCAATTTCAGTGCACAATTCAGTCTTTCATCTGTCACCCTGGCAGGATGACTTTGAGCTAGGAGTGGAACTGCTTACTTGCAAGCCGCCCTTGCATTTGGCAACATCACTGGGCTCAGGGGAGGCCTGGCCTCTGCCAGGTTGTTGGGGGTGAGGGGTCAGCCACCTTGGGGCACAGGGCATCTAGCTGAGTGTTCTATCTGCCGGGCCCACTCCCACCCCTGCCTCCCTCCCAGGCTTCTGCCACAGAGAGCAGCTCTATGGCTATTGAGAGGCCTCCCCAGCCCAGGTAGGGAGCAGGCTCTGGGGCAACAGTTCTCCACCTGGAGGTCGTGACTCACAGGAAATATATTAAAGGGTTGCGGCATTAGGGAAGTTGAGAACCACTGCTCTAGGGTGTCTCATGCCGTGGGGATGGATGGGACAGTCCCTTTTCTTGTCCCCACCCCAGGTACCTGACACAAGCTCTCCCATGGAAGGGGAGTGCCTGGATGTTCCACCCTGCTTGGTGGCATAGGCCAGAGGGCAGCCCTGCTCCCATACACCCTAATTAGGAATTTCAGAGATTTGTTCTCTAAAAATGAGCCTCTGGCCGGCTCGGCACCTGTGGCTCAGCGGCTAGGGTGCCAGCCACATACACCAGAGCTGGTGGGTTCAAATCCAGCCCGGGCCTGCCAAACAACGATAACTGCGACCAAAATAACACCTGTACTCCCAGCTATTTGGGAGGCTGAGGCAAGAGAATCGCTTAAGCCCAAGAGTTTGAGGTTTTTGTGAGCTGTGATACCATGGCACTCTACCCAGAGTCAGGGCCACATAGTGAGACTCTGTCTCAAAAAAAAAGGAGTCTCTGGCCAATGGTTCGCGTTCAGCCCCTCAACTGAACTAGCTTTACGTGATGTTCAAGACTTGCCGCTCATCTTTAAAGGTCAGGGTTTCACCTCCACCACCTTCCACTCCATGAAGCTCTCTAACACAGAGATGCTTGTCACAACAAGTCTTGCTAAGGATTTTCCTGCCTACGTGAGTCAGGACAGGAGTGGGGTGCACAGGAACACTTCCTGAGACACTGTCTCCACAATAAACTGACGTCAGCTCCTAGGATAAGCCCTGTAGCCGATGTTCTCTTTGTTTCAGAATATCATGTGTACCCCTCCTTTTGCCTTTAAAAGCTCCCATTTGCCTCAACCTCCTGGACTGTGCCTCAGGTTCACTGTGGCCTGTGTGTTCCACATTGCGATGCTTTTGTTTACTCCGAATTCGGACGTTTTTAGGGAGCCTGTCTCCATTTATTTAGGTCAATAGTATAACATTCCCCCCCCCCGTCCATTTTGCAGATTAGGGAACTAAAGCTTGGTGACATTCTGTTCTAACGTGCACCCAGGAAGTGATGGAGAGTCTGACCTCAAACCCAAAGTCTATTTAATTCTCTTAAATCAATATTTCTCAAAACTTAGCTATTCATGTATCATCTGGATAATTTACTGAATATGTTGATTCAACTATGCTCAGTTTTTCTTTAACTTTACTAGAAGATACTTGTAACTACTAAGTTGGAAGGAAGACTACCATCTCTTGCCATTTATTTATGTGTCCGAGTCACGGTCTGTCCGCTTCTTGGTGTGCTCTTAGAGGAAGAATGACCAGACACTCCAAAGTGTGAAGTACAGTCTCCTGGTTATCCTGCTTCTCTGGCTCTTTTGAAGAGAAAAATCACCAGCAGGGCCAATAGGAGAGAGTGGCCATAGGTAGGAAACTATCTCCCGTAAGTAGCTTTTTCTTATTAATTGGAAGGAGTCTGTCTCCCCTGGAAACAACTCAGGTTGTTTCCTGTTATTGGCCAAGTCTGGAGAAGAGAGGTGGAGGATGTTACTAAATGACCAACAGGTGTCCTCAGTTCCATCTGTGAATAGGAGTGCCTTCACCCAAAGCCCACCTGGGGGAGGTTTGAGGGAAATTCCTAGGTAGATAAAGCCTCCCTCCCTCCTTCCCCAGGCATGGCAGTGGTCAGGACAGGAGTAAGGGTAGGGCAGTGCCAAGACGAGTGCCCACCCTTACCTTTCCTTCCAGGTGGGCCAACTGCTCTAGACAGCGCCAAAGCAGGGCACCCTTGTTCCTAGAAGAGCCGGAGATCCTATCTACCTGACATGTATATTCCAAACAAACAGACAAACAAAAAATATACTATTAAATTCCCCTTAAATCCTCTGCCCACTAGGGCTGAGTCTAAAGTATGCTTTCTCTTTGTTAAAAAATAGATGGCAGAGTTAGGGTGGTAGTGAAGACATCTAGAGCCAGCTGAGAATTTCTCCTTGGCATTATCAGAAGGGTTGGAAGAGAATAAAAAAAGGTGCCAGCCACGTACACCTGAGCTGGTGGGTTCGAATCCAGCCCGGGCCAGCCAAACAACAATGATGGCTGCAACCAAAAAATGGCCGGGCACTGTGGCGGGTGCCTGTAGTCCCAGCTACTTGGGAGGCAGAGGCAGGAGACTCACTTGAGCCCAGGAATTGGAGGTTGCTGTGAGCTGTGGTGCCATGGCACTCTATCCAGGGTGACAGCTTGAGGCTCTGTCTCAAAAAAAAAAAAAATAATAATAATAATAATAATAATAACTTTCTAGCCCTGTGTGGTGACTCACACCTGTAATCCTAGCACTCTGGGAGGCCGATGTGTGTGGATTGCTTGAGCTCAGAAGTTTGAGACCAGCATGAGTAAGAGTGAGACCCCCATCTCTACTAAAAATAGAAAAACTAGCCAGGTGTTGTGGCAGGTGCCTGTAGTCCCAGCTACTCAGGAGGCTGAGGCAGGAGGATCTCTTCAGCCCAAGAGTTTGAGGTTGCAGTGAGCTATGATGACACCACCACTCTAGCCTGGGCAACAGAGTGAGACTCTAGCTCAATAAATAACTAAATAAATAAATAAATGAACAAAACAACAAGGAACAGTCCATACAACAGAACAGTATGACATAAAGAATAATTATAATTATAGAATTGAACCCTGACTACCACCCAGATGGAGAAACAGACTATGGGTCCCCCCTTACCCACTCTTTCCCCCTTACTATCCCATCCCTTCCTTTTCAACCAACAGGAATCACTGAAAAAAAATTTTTTTTTTGAGACAGAGTCTCACTCTGTCCCCTGTCTCAGGCGTGTGGTGCTCCTGTCCCTCCAGTCCTCTCTGGAGCTGTAGAGGTAGACGTTTTGGCCACCCTGAGGGTCTGTAATGCCACACCCACCCCATGTGGTCTAGTCCTTATTAGTTGGATGCATTTTCACATGTTTATCAGCCTTTCTGGTTCTTCTTCTGTAAAGAGCCTGGGGGGTTCTTTACCTCCTCAACTCCAAACCTGCGGCGCTTGATAATGTCTGGGTGAAGACTGGTGTTCACATCTCACCCCCTTCCAGTTTGATCCCCAGCATGACCTACATGTGATCAGAGATTTTAAATGAGTGAAATTGTTCCCTTTGTACCTTTGGGATTCTGCCCTGAGGCCCCATTGGGGCCACCCCTTCTGGTTCACCTAGGTCAGCCTCCACCATGGAGCAGCTGCCATGAGCCTCTGGGCCTCTGGTCTCCTCCTGAACCTCAGTGTCCAAGGTTCATGTCATGAGCTTCCTTTAGTAACCTGTGTACCAGGGCCTGCCTTTGCACCTTGCAACCTCTCTGTGACCCCAGACATCAAGGTGCCCTCACCCTTGTGCAGGTGGAGATTCCCGGTGTAAGAGTGGGGGACCTGGAACAGTGTAATCCCTGAGTCCCCGAGCTGCACCCTGATGTGTGTGCCCCATGCACTTAGCTCCACCTCGTGGCCCGCTGTGTTCAGGTGCCCTCAACATCCCTGCTATCCCTGGTTCCTTCCAACAACTCCCAGGGCCTGGGGGGCCTTTCCCTAGCTGCTTCTGTGACCAGTGTCCCTCTGCCCCAGGCAGCGCAGAGCCGGCAGTCGCCAGGCTTCCAACAGCAGCAATGATGATGGACAGATGACACACCCTGTAGTTGCAAAGAGAGGCAAGGGGTGCCATCTGTGTCCTGTACTGCCAGCAGCCTTGCTGTGACCCACAGGAACCTCCGTGAGCGTGTTACCCAGGTGGCTGAGCTCCTGCTGCTCTCCGCTCCGTGCTCTGCCTAGGGCCATCTATTGCCTAAACCACAAGGTACCTGCTCTGTGAGCAACGATGGCTCTGGGTGCCAGCTTCTGGGGAAGAGGACAGGAAGGCCCAGCCTCCTCCCCCAGCCCTAGAGTAGATGGACAGGCCTGGCCAGAGAGGGGAGCTGCAAAATCACAAGTGCTGGGAGGGTCGGCCACTGCCACCCTGGCTGGGTGGGGGCCGAGAAGACATCAAAACATCCCCCGACCCCCTTACTCCCCATTGCCCACCCACCTGCCTTCCAGCTCCCTCAGGAGGCTCTCTCTGCGCCTACAGTCCTGCAGGTCTGCCCATGCGGCCCCCAGGGAAGGGAGGGCAAAATAAGCCTGCTTGCTTCCAGAACCCAGTCCCAGTGGGGATATTTGCGCCATTTCCACAGAGCTGGTGGGAGGTGCCTAGGAGAGTTGGGCATGGCAGCACCTGGAAGCACCTGTCCATGGGAAGGGATGCCTCCATTTCCTCAACGTGCTCCCTGTTCCCAGACCCTGCCATGCTCTCCCCTGAGTGAAAGGGCTGCACCACATTTCCCAGTAGGGTGTCCTAAGGAGATCTGGAGAGCAGGATGCAGCCCGAGCCCTCTGTGGTTGGCAGCAGCCGGTGACGGGGTGGACTCAGCGCTGCTTGTGGCACTGCCAAGGTAGCCCGGAATACACCGAGTGCTGCATCCCCAAGGGAGTCAAGTGGTGAAAGGCGATGGTGGTGGAGGGTGAGGGGGATCTAGATGCCCCTCCCCAACAGGACCAGCCCTTCCTTCCCAGTGAACAGACAACCAAGAAAGCCAACCCCCAGAGAGTTGGGCACCCTCCCCTTGCCCTGGGTAATAATAAACGAAGAATGGGAGGTATGGAGGCTTTATCTCTGACTCCACCCCACAAGGAGTACACAAGCTTGCTGCCTTGTGATCCCTGGGCTTCGGAGGAAGGACTGTACGGTAACCAGATATCAACACAATCAGGTGACTCAGGCCTGAAGCTAGGAAACAGGGTGGCCAAGAGGCCCTACAAGGCCAGGTTGTCTCCAAGAAGTTAACATGAGGGCAAACATCTTCTTTACTGCAAGTAACATGTGGCCTGTGTCTTATCTCCCGTGCTGCTCAGGCACATGAAAGAATTCCCAAGAAACTAAGGTAAACAGGAGCTGATGATCACCTCATGTCATCCTAATATCATAGCATTAAAAGGGGCTTCACCCTACACCTTATCATAATGGCCAAAGTAAAGAACAGCAGCATCACCAAATGCTGGCAAGGAGGCAGAACAATTCCCGATTGCCGTTGGACATGAGATGGTGCAGTCACTCTGCAAAACAGTGTGATGGACGGTGTCTTCAAAACCTGCGCGTGCAGTCACCATCCAACACACTAATTCCCAAGGAATGAGAAGCGTATGTTCACCAAAAGCACCTGTCCGTGACGGCCCACAGCAGCGTTATTCGTCACAGCCAGAGCTGCTGTCTGCCCAGATGTCCTTCGGCAGCTGAACGGTTGAACAGAGACGCCAACGATTCCTCCACACTGTGTGAATCTCCAGGAAATTACCTTCACCGAACAAAAGCTGTTCCCGAAAGATCACAGACTGTGTGACTCTATTTATATAAACTTATTTGAAATAACCAGAATTTTAGCAAGATGGATATGTGGTTGTGGAGCTTAGAGATAGGGTAGAAGCTAGGGAGGGAGGTGGCATGGGGTGGACGGATCCTGTAAGGTTGGGACATTCCATAGGTGTTTTATACAAACTTTTTAGTGATAAAATGATATAGAACCACACACACAAACAACAATGGGGATATCTGTGAAGTTTACCATTTCAGGAAAGTGGGCAAAGTGCCGTACACAGCGTCTCTGGACTATCCTCACAGCTACATATTCTCTATGGTTGTTATGTCAACATTTCTAACTTAAAAAGGAAGAAAGCATGGCGCAACTGTGGCGGGGCATGCCCATGCTGGGCAGCAGCGGAGGGCACCTTGGGTCTCAGGGATGAGAGGCCTGAGTGAAAAAGAGCGGCTGTGCTGTTCTGGGGTGGGCGGGACAGGAAGGAAGGTTTTTTTTTTCTTTGACAGATTTTCAAACTGGTGCAAAATGTAAAATTCACCATCTTCCCCATTTATAACTGCACAGTCAACAGTATTCGGTACATACACGTTACTGTGTAAGGGGTCTCCAGGACTTTTTCATCTTGCTAAATTGAAACTCTGCACCCATTAAACAACCATCCTAAAGCCCAAGCCTAACTCATTCCCCTCCCCCATCCTCTAGTGATGCCATTCTACTTCTGTGCCCATGAATGGGGGGCTACTCCGGGGACCTCATAGAAGTGTATTCATGCAGCATGTGTTCTGTGACTTATTTCACGGAACCAAAGGTTCACTCACGTTGTGGGCAGGATCACCTTCCTTTTTAAGGCTGCATGATATTCTATCGTAGGTACATATGTACCCCACTTTGTTTACCCATTCCTCCATCAGGGACACTTGGGTTGCTTCCACTTTGTGGCTGTTGTGAATAATGCTTGTCATTGCTTTGGCAAGAAACTCAGAAGTGGGATTGCTGGACTTAAGGAATACTTTTGTTGTTTATTTTTATCTCACCCTGTCACCCAGGCTAGAGTGCTATGGCATCATCATGCTTGCAGACTGGGTTCAAATGATCCTTCTGCCCCAGTCTCCCAAGTACCTGGGACTATAGGTGCCCACCACAACACTAATTTTTTCTATTTTAGTACAGACAGAATCTCAGTCTTGTCTCAGGCTGGTCTTGAACTCCCAAGTTGAAGGGATCCTCCTGCCTCAGCCTCCCAGAGTGCTAGGATTACAGGCTTGAGCCATGGCGCCCAGCCTCGTTTATCTTTCAGACAAGAGTCTCTCTCTGTTGCCCAGCCTGCTCTTGAATACCTGGGCTCAGACAATCCTGCCTCAGCCTACTGAGTATCTGGGATTATAGGCACCCGCCACTACGGCGCCCTGCTTGGAGGAAAACTTTTGAACCCAATAGAAGGCGAGTGAACACTTCGAGCTCCTTATCAGAGGCTACACCTGCCCTTGCACCCACAGCCCGAGGAAGACTGACCCACCCCCAGGCACCATCTACCTCTGCAAGGGGTCAGGGTTGAACCTCAAATGTGCAACCTGCTAGCTCTCTGAAAAGTCCACCCCAGGCCAGGCTGGCCCTAACACTGGCCCCTTCCCCATGGCACCATGTGTTCACCCACACATATGCAAGGTCCTCCTTAGTGTTGTTACCACCAGCCCCCTGCCCCAGCCGACAGGGACAAGCCTACTGAGAAGCCAAGCAGGCATCCATGCAGCTAAGTCACCTCCTCTCCCATGTCTCCCAGGCTGGAGGTATCCAGGGGCCAAACCAGGCCCTGGCCCAGGCTGTGCCCTTTCAGCCTCACCTCCCTTCAACAGCAGAACAGAGCTCCGCCTCAGCTGGCTCCCAGGAAATACTAAACCAGTGAGGTGAACGAAGGAATGACGGACAAGACACCATGGGCAGGGCACTGGGGTGCCCTCCACAGCAGAATTCAAAGGCTCCTCACCTAGAGGCATCTGCCCAATACCCTACCCCAGCCTTCAGGACAGCTGGGCCCACATTGTGCCTTTCTCCAGACCTCTGCCCCAGGCTCACTCAGCCACACCCTGTCACTTCCATTCAGCCAGCTGAGCTTCAGGTCACAAGGTAGGGTGGGGTCAAGGTGGCTTCCTGGGGAGAGGGGAGGGACTTGGAACCTTTTACAGCCAGGGACAAAGTCCTCCCCTGACTTAAACCCAGCAGCCTGTGTTGTAGCTGGTACCCTGGTGTCCCAGCCTCAACACCCTACCCACAACCACCCCACAGACATGCTGGCATCCTGGGTGCTGCTGCTGCTGGGCCTGAGGCTACAAATGTCCCTTGGTATCATCCCAGGTAGTGACCCCCCCAGGCACCTCAACACACTGGCGCCCCCCAGGTAGGCTGGGTCACCCAGCCACCCCTACGCAGGTGCCCCAGGCTGACCCGGCCTCCTCTCTTCCTTTGCCAGCTGAGGAGGAGAAACCGGCCTTCTGGAACCTCAAGGCAGCAGAGGCCCTGGATGCCGCCAGGAAGCTGCGACCCATCCAAACGGTGGCCAAGAACCTCATCCTCTTCCTGGGCGACGGTGAGTGTGCAAGGCCCATCTATCCCTGGCAGCCCTCGTGACCCAGCACCCAAGGCTCCCCAGAGAATATAGGCCAGCCCAGGCTTGACATGGTTCTGCAATTTCAGGGATGGGGGTGCCCACGGTGACAGCCACTCGGATCCTAAAGGGGCAGATGAATGGAAACCTGGGACCTGAGACGCCCTTGGCCATGGACCACTTCCCATACCTGGCTCTGTCCAAGGTGAGGCCTTGGCTACCTCGGAGTCCTGCACACCAGAGGGGAGGGGATACAACCAGGGGGAGGGCAGGAGGGAAGGACCTAGGAGAGCTGCGGCCAGGTTAGGGGTCCGTAGGTCTGGGTGTCTGCCCCAGAGCAGAGCTGAGGGTGTTTCTGTTCCCAGACATATAACGTGGACAGACAAGTTCCAGACAGCGCAGGCACAGCCACGGCCTACCTGTGTGGAGTCAAGGCCAACTACCAGACCATTGGTGTGAGTGCAGCTGCCCGCTATAATGAATGCGAAACAACATATGGAAACGAGGTCATCTCTGTGATGCACCGGGCCAAGAAAGCAGGTGGGCTGGGGTTCCCCTGGGGGTCAGGGCCAGGCTTCAGATCTTGATTACCCACCTAGAACTCTGCTTCCCTCAGGGAAGTCGGTGGGAGTGGTGACCACAACGAGGGTGCAGCATGCCTCACCAGCCGGCACCTACGCGCACACTGTGAACCGCAACTGGTACTCAGATGCCAACATGCCCACCTCGGCACTCCAGGAAGGCTGCCAGGACATCGCCACACAGCTCATCTCCAACATGGACATTGATGTGCGACACCAAGGCCACGGGCTGGGGATGAGCAAAGGGGAGGGCCCCTCACTGGCCTGAGTCCCAGGCATCCAACAGCCCAAGCCTTGGCCTGGCAGCATCTGGGGGTGAAGGTGGGGGCTGTAGAAGGTGCAGCCCAGGACAGGCTGTGCCCACAGCCCTGGAGGAGGCCCAGGGGCTCCAAGGAGGGAACAGGGCCTGCAGGGCCCCAAACCTCCCCAACATAATCCTCTGGCCCCAGGTGATCCTGGGAGGGGGCCGCAAGTATATGTTTCCCAAGGGGACCCCAGACCCTGAGTACCCCAATGATGCCAGCCAGGATGGTGTCCGGCTAGATGGGAAGAACCTGGTGCAGAAGTGGCTGTTGAAGCACCAGGTAATGGAGGCCCAGGGCGCAGGGGCCACAGAGAACAGGCAGGGGTGTGGGTATCAAGTACATGGCTGAGGCCTGGCTGTATTCTTCCAGGGTGCCCGCTATGTGTGGAACAGCTCTGCGCTCATTCAGGCATCCCAGGACCCATCTGTGACCCACCTCATGGGTAATTCCACCCTTTCCTGCCCAGGCTGCCCTCCAAGCATGTGTGCATGACATGTGTTCCCTGATCTCCCCCAACTCCCCTGCCTACCAGTCACTCCCAAGACCTCTTGTCTCACAGGCCTCTTTGAGCCTGGAGACACAAAATATGAGACCCAACGAGACCCCACAGTGGACCCCTCCCTGATGGAGATGACGGAGGTGGCCCTGCGCCTACTGAGCAGAAACCCCCTCGGCTTCTACCTCTTTGTGGAAGGTGTTTGGGGCCCTGTGGAGCAAAGGAGGAGAGGGCTACTCAGAATGGGCACAAGCGTCACCTCAGCCCTCTGGCCTTCCTGCAGGAGGCCGCATTGATCATGGTCATCACGATGGCAAGGCTTATCGGGCGCTGACAGAGGCTGTCATGTTTGACTCTGCCATCGACAAGGCAGGCCAGCTCACCAGTGAGCAGGACACGCTGATCCTGGTCACCGCCGACCACTCCCATGTCTTCTCTTTTGGTGGCTACTCTCTGCGCGGGAGCTCCATCTTCGGTAGGCTGGAAAGAGGGGCAGGTGCAGTTGCAAAACTTGCGTGACAGAAATCTCTCTGGGCCTCAGTTTCCTCACCTGTCAAACAGCAGTAATGATAGCACTTAGCACACAGGAGCCCACCCCTGTCCCTGCAGGCGTTGCCCCCAGCAAAGCCCAGGACAGCAAGGCCTACACGTCCATCCTGTACGGCAACGGCCCGGGCTTCGCGGTCAGTGCGAGTGGTCGGCCCGACGTCAATGAGAGTGAAATTGGTGAGTGTGGCCGGGTCACCTGCCCCACGGACAAACGGGGCGAGAGGAAGGGGACGCCTGCCCTGTCCTGAACACCACTCTCCGACCAGGAAACCCCGACTACCGGCAGCAGGCGGCGGTGCCTCTGTCGTCGGAGACGCACGGCGGCGAGGACGTGGCGGTGTTCGCGCGCGGCCCGCAGGCGCACCTGGTGCACGGCGTGCAGGAGCAGAGCTTCGTCGCGCACGTCATGGCCTTCGCCGCCTGCCTGGAGCCCTACACCGCCTGCAGCCTGGCGCCCCCTGCCGGCCCCACCGACGCTGCGCACCACGGGCCGGCCGCGGGTCCGCTGTCCCTGCCGCTGTTGGCCGCGACCTTGCTGCTGCTGGGGGCCGCCGTCGCGCCCTGACCGCCTCGCCCCAAGCCCATCCCCCAACCCAGAGACCGAACCCCTACCCGGCCCGGCCGCGCTCTCACCGGGAGGCCTCCAGCCCCAGCCCCCACCCCGCGATGCCACCCCTGGAGTGCCCACACAGATCTACCTCCTGACAGTCACCTCTGCGAGATAAACCAGCCTCGGACCGCTCTGCGCTTCCCTCCAGGGAGCGGGACCCCCAAGGCGTCCTGGGGAGTAGACCAGGACATCCATGCTCCTCCTGGGCTGCTCTCGGACTCCCCGCCCCAACCTCTGAGGCTGGGGATTTCAAGAGGAGGAAATGAGGGGGGTCACACCACCCCGTCTCTGCCCTCTGGAGGACCAGGAGGGATTGTCCCAGACGCGTCCCCCGCAGGGACACAGCCCATCCAGACCCCGCAGTGTGCTTCTCGTGGGATCATTCCTTGCTGCACTGAGGGAACCTCAGAACTTGAACACATGCACGCCCCTGGAGAAACTTAGCTTCCTGTCACCCTGGAAGCCCCTTGCTAGCCAAGACGGCTGCTGTGGCCATGATCCCCAAGAGCCTTTGACACAGTCCTTCCCTGCCCACCACTTCCACGCCCCTGGAAGCACTCAGCCGGAGACTTGCTCCAAGTCACTCAGCTACTTGGGTGCTCTTCCCTCCACCCTCTACTGCATTCTAGGCTGAGAGATCCAAGGGGTGGCCTGTGGGTGCTGAGTAAGGCGGAGCAGGCTATGCCCCTCCCTGGCATCTGGGCACTGGGCATAGCTTTCTGAACAAAGACCACCCTCTGCCCTCCTGGGGCCTCCGTTCTCCTGAGGCAAAGCGATAATAAAACAAACTTTTTCAATGTAATGCCAGTAATACATTCTAGAAATCAAAATCACGTGTGTATGGGCACAAAGTGTAAGTGCAGGGGTGGATAGTGCACAGAGGGACCGTTGAAGAGTTGAACAAGAGACCTGAACAAAGTGGGGCTTGAGCTGTGCAGAGCAGCAGTAGGAAGGCCCTGAAATCAATCAGCCAGTGGGGGTGGGGGAATCAGAGGGTGGGTGGGTGAAGAAGCTAAAGCCTGAGAGGTAAGGAGGGGTGGGGTGAGATGGGGGTGGGGTTGAAGTCTAGATGGAGGGTTGTGTGAGTGGAGGTCTTGGAGAAGGGCTGTGACAGGCTCCCACTGGGAAATTAGCACTCTGGCTGCTGATGGGATAGAGGTCTAGTCTTTGAAGTGAAGGCTGAGGTGGGTGCTCGGAACCCAGAAGGGAGTTGTAGACGCCATATATTTCAGACCTCCACCCAATAGCATTCTGGAGGACCCACCCCAGTCCAGCTGTACTCAGTGAGTGTCCAACCTGCCCCATAGAAAACACTTAAAATAATTACATAAAGTTGAAATCAACTGTTTATTTTGGCAAATTTTGCAATATTATAAATTTATTTGTACATTTACAAAGGTACCAAAAAAGCATTTTACACTCTGGAAATAGTAACATGATTGAATATGGTTCCTTATTTACTAAAGTCTTGATTTAACATTGTAAAACATCAATTTGAAGGCCCGACTCTCAGGACAGTTTATTTCAATTCTGGGCTTTAGTGGCTGTCACAAAAATATGGGAGCTGAGTGGAAGAAAGATGTGGTTAGCTAGGCTTACTAAATTATCATACTCATGTTTAAATTTCACCTACCAATTATGTGAAGATTTTTGTCAAAATCTAGCTAAAATACTTTTGTCTTCCCTGTTGCAATTAGTTGGTCTTATAAGCCAATGGGAAGTTGTTGTATGTTTGTTTTGTAAAGGGCTCAAAACCCAAGGATCTCTGTATCTTATTTTATTTTATTTTATTTCTTTTTTTTTTTTTTTTTTTTTTTTTGAGATAGTCTCACTCTGCCACGCTGGGTAGAGTGCCCTGGCATTATCATAGTTCACAGCAACCTCGAACTCTTTGGCTTGAGCAATCCTCTTGCCTCAGCCTCCGGATTAGCTGGGACTACAGGCACCTGCCACAATGCCCGGCTAGTTTTTCTATTTCTAGTGGAGCTGGGGTCTTGCTCTTGCTCAGGCTGGTCTCAAACTTCTGAGCTCAAGCAATCCACCCACCTTGGCCTTCCAGAGTGCTAGGATCACAGACGTGAGTCACTGGGCCCAGCTGGATCTCTGTATTTTAAAACTCTGCAAGTTTGAAAAATAGATTACTCTGGAATTAGTAATGGTTGCCCTGCTGTGTAAATATAAATACTTTGTGAATATTCTAGAAATCCCTGAAGTGTGCCCTGTAAAAGGGTAAATTTTGCCAGGTACAGACGTGTGTCACCTGGATTCCCAGTTACGGAGAGACTGAGGCAGGAAGCTCAATTAAGCCCAGGAGTTTCAGGTTGCAGTGCTGTGTGATCAGCCTGGGAAGAGCCACTGGTTTCCAGCCTGGGCAACATATTGAGGCCCAGTCTCTAAAAAATAAAATAAAAGTCTATCGAGGGTGATAAGGTGAGACTCTGTCTCTACAAAAAAATAAAAAATAAAATAAAAGTATGAATTTTATGGTATGTAAATAATATCTAAATTTTAAAAAGCAGGCTGGGTGCAGTGGCTCACACCTATAATCATTGCACTCTGGGAGGCCAAGGTGGATTGATCACTTGAGCTCAGGAGCTTGTGACTAGCCTGAGCAAGTGCGAGCCCCTGTCTCTACTAAAAATAGAAAAACTGAGGCCAGAGGATCGCTTGAGCCCAAGAGTTTGAGGCTGCTGTGAGCTATGATGATGCCAGGGCACCCTACCCAGGGTCACAAAGTAAAACTGTCTCAAAAAAAAAAAAAAAAAGAAGAATGCTTTTTCTTTAGCATGAATTTTCATTCTAAGATAATACTTTCTCATTTTTTCATTAAAAGGACATCTTTACCTTGAACGGGCAGATAAGAATAAAATGCATTTATTCTTTTCAAACTTTTTGTTTTTGTTTGAGACAGTCTTACTCTGTTGCCCAGTTAGAGTGCCAGGGCATCAGTCAAACTTACAGCAACATTGAACTACCTGGCTCAGCCTCCAGAGTAGCTGGTACTACAGGTGCCTATCACAGGGCCTGGCTAATTTCTCTATTTCTGGTAGAGATGGAGGTGTCACTCTTACTCAGGCTGATCTCGAACTCCTAAGCTCGAACAATCCTCCAGCCTCAGCCTCCCAGAGTGTTAGGGCACCACATCAGGACCCTTTTCAAGACTTTTACTCAGTGCTTATGACTGATAGCTCTTGTCACTGCAGGAAATGACAGCATAGCAATTTTTAAGAAGAAGGGAGGGGCTTGGCACCCATAGCACAGTGATTACAGTGCCAGCCACATACACCGAAGTTGGCAGGTTTGAACCCAGCCTCTGTCTCAAAAAAAAAAGAAGAAGGAAGAGAAGGAGGAGGGAGGGAAAGTTAGGAAGAAGAAAACAAGAATTCAGGACAACTTTTTCCCATACTTTTTTTTTTTTTTTTTTGGTGAGACAGAGTCTCACTAATTCGCCCTCAGTAGAGTGCTGTGACATCACAGCTCACAGCAATCTCCAACTCCTGGGCTTAGGCGATTCTCTTGCCTCAGCCTCCCAAGTAGCTGGGACTACAGGTGCCCACCACAACACCTGGCTATTTTTTTTGTTGTAGTTGTCATTGTTGTTTAGCTGGTCCAGGCTAGGTTCGAACCCGCCAGCTTCAGCGTATGTGGCTGGCGCTGTAACCACTGTGCTATGAGGTGCCGAGCCTCTTTCCCATACTTTGCCATAAAGAGGATGCACTCTGTGTGGTTGGGAAGTTTTCAGATTTCCAAATCTCATTATCAAGTATCATAAAGCTCCTAGTCTAATACAGCAATGTTGGTCTTATGAAATTAACCCTACTGATGGCCCCTGCAGCATTTTATGTGTGGGTTTCTACTTCTTTCCTGCAATGATTGGACTATACATGAACCGAAGAGTGAGTTTTGCAGGTGATGCTACCTGGGCACCCTTATTCTTATCCAGAATCCTTTCATAAAAAAATCCTTTCTGGGCTCGGAGCCTGTAGCTCAGCGGCTACAGCGCCAGTCATGCGCACCAGAGCTGGTGGGATCGAACCCAGCCCGGGCCTGCCAAACAACAATGACAACAACAACCAAAAAATAGCCAGGCGTTGTGGTGAGTGCCTGTAGTCCAGCTACTTGGGAGGCTGAGGCAAAAGAATCACTTAAGCCCAAGAGTTATAGGTTACTGTGAGCCGTGACACCACGGCACTCTACCCAGGGCAACATAGTAAGACTCTGTCTCAAAAAAAAATTTTTTTCTGAGTAGCTGTCCCATCAGTGGTTGCATATTTCCACAGTTTCCTCCATATGAGGTTGTTTTTATTAAACAAGGCATTTAAGTGTTGGCAATATATCTTCTCTGCTATATCTTTCCTTTAATAGCTCACACACACACACAAAATGGTTTGTGTATTTCATTATTGGAACAGAATCCAGCAAATAACTTAAGTTGGGAGTGTTAGGAACATCTGTGCTTTCAGCCCACTGTACAGCAAACCTCCCACACTGAGTAATTTGCTCTAACACACGTTTCTTCCCATCAACGTGGTGTTACTCTACGTCTTCCAACAGTGTTTGCTGACAGAGAAATGCCTTTCAGTTTGTCGACAGATCATTCACTGTTCATTGTTTCTGCCATTTGTACTGCAGCAGAAAGAGTAAATGCCTGCCTGGTGGTAGGTAGTTTTTTTTGTCTTAATATTTATCATCGCTTGGGGAAATATCAAAATGTACTGGGTTGAACGGCACATAACTTTAAACATCGCTGGGAAAAGATTGCAGGGGGTTCTCTTTTGTGAAATCTTAGTTTAGTAGATGGGTTTGCTAGCCAGGTGGATTTCATGCTGCTGTTGACTAATACCTCACGGGACAAGTCACCCAGGGCAGCTTCCCCAGCAAGACAGGGCAGGGCTACCTCAAAGGGGTTTTTGTTCTGCTTATTTTTGTAACTAGGGCTAACTTCCAGTCAGATCTGCACCTCTGGGGATGTGAGCTCTCTGCAGGAGTCAAAAAGAATTCTCAGCACTGCCGCACCCGCTGTTGTTCACCAGCTCGGATTATTGGTGTTACCAGCAGTTTCTTTACAGGAATCTTCTATAAGCCATTTGGCCATTTTGGAGGATGAGTTTGGTTAAAACTAGATCATATAATCCATAAATCCACTTAGGCAGACACGCTGAACTCTAATCCATCTCAATTCGCTAAAAGTGTGCAATCAGGGAAGGGGGTGCGTGTCAAGCCCTGGTCTGCGGTACCCCATTCTCTTCGTCCTAAGAAGGCACGTGAGAACTACGGGGGATGGGTGCCGAGTTGAAGGGTAAAGGTGCCAGTATGGAGTTCTATACTAAATATGAGGAGCTGTCATTCCTGTCTTAGGGTGCTCGCTGCCCAGCACAAGGCTGTGCCAAGGCACGTGGAGAGCCCAGCACGCCACAGATACTCAGGAGGACCTGATGCCCAAACCCTTGAGGTCCAGGTGGTCCCATCATCTTCCTGAGGCCCCTAGAGGAAGATGTTGGGCCCTAAGCAGGCCCCGTAAGGCCAAACAACCCCTGTGACTGTGGGCACCTGGCTCCCTGCAGAGTGCAGACCAGGCAGGGACCCCAAGGCCATCTCAGGTTCCATTCCCACCAGACCTGGAGGGCCCCCTGCTCAAGGAGCCCCCTTGAAACCCTGGCCCTGCACAGCTCCACTGGGAAGAAGGGGAGTAACCAGCATGCTACCAATAGTCTCTCGGGAGGACTCAACCCGGAGGCCGGCTGTGCTGTTCTCCTGACCTTGGTGCTGAGGTTGCATCTGATCCCACTCTTGGCCCCCTGCTTCCAGAAACAGGTCTCCCCACCTGGTTAGCATCTGCATGACTGGTCATTTCCCCTAGAGGAAGTCCCCCTGAGATCCCGCCTCCCAGAGGGGCCTGCAGGAAATTTCTGGGGAGCTGCAAATCCACCCTGTCATCTAAGGTGGCTCCAGGTCTGCTGGCTCCCACTGACACTGACAGGAGCTTCCCTGTCTCCTACCAGTGCAGACACCAACCCCAACACCAGCACATGGCTGGAAGTTCACCTTGATATAATTGGGCACCAGGGACCCCAGATGTTGACGACACTCTTGGCTTGATGCTGGGGAACTAGTCACGTGCCTCATGAGCAGCCTCTCAAGTGGGAAACAGCTGTCCCCCCAAATAGTGAAGCCACTCCAGTGGCCCATTCTGGCCTTTTCTTTGCTCACTAGATTCACAAATTTGTTGTTATTCAGCTGACAGGTGCCCCCCCAACACCAGTCCCTCTCCACCTGGCCAGGGCTCCTCAGTTGGGAGGAAAGTTCTCCCCGAAGGAACTGCCTTCAGAGCTCTCCACACAGATCCCTGACAGCAGCCCCTGCAATAGTTTGGCCCCACGGGATGGTGGGAGGCATTTATTATTATTATTTATGCGAAGTATAGACAAGGAGAGATGCGGTTTAACAGCACCATGTGACAACGGCTTGGGGATTTGAGCTGCCTCCCGGCCCAATGAATCAGCCCTGAGCTGCAGCCAGAGGCTCCCGGCTTCTGGGCGGCAGCCGAGGTCGGGGAAGCCAGTGCCACCTGAGTCCCTTCCAACCTGATGAGCTCATGCTGGACACTGGCCCAGCTCGGACAAACCATGTGCCCCATCCGGCCCTCTGGACACCCAGAACCCTGCACCAGGGTGGCAGGAAGCATAGGGAGGAGGAAGCACCTTTTGTGATTGATGAGGATTTGTTTATTTGTATATGTGTTTATAGTTTTAGTTAATTTTTAACCAACAAATAACAATTGTATATACTTATAGAATACAACATGAGGTTTGAATACATGTATACATTGTGGCATGAATACCTCAGGCTACCTGGCATATTCATCACCTCACATATTTATCACTTTGCACTGAGAACATTTAAAATCCTCTTTCAGCTATTTCTAAATATACAATATGTTATTATTAACTATAGTCACCTTCCTGTGCAACAGAACCCCAGAACTTATTCTACATGTCCAAATGTAGCTTTGCGTCTGGTAACCAAAGTCTCCCCTTCCCTGGCCTCCCCCCAAGCCGGCTGCTGCTAACCCCCATTCTGCTTTCCGCTTCTACGAATTCACCTTTTTTAGATTCCACATATAAGTGAGATCACATTGCATTTGTCTCTCTGTGCCTGGCTTACTTAACATAATATCCTCTATCCTGTACTTAAGGGTTCCCCTTTCTAGACGTCCTCGCCAACAGTCGCTTTCATCTTTTGCTAATAGCCAATCTAACAGGCTGGATGTGATAGCTCCTTGTGGTTTCGATGTCACAAATAATATTTAAGGGTTCCCCTTTCTCGACATCCTCGCCAACAGTTGCTATATTTCATAGCTGCTATGTTCATCTATGTTGTCGCAAGGACAGAATCTCCCATTGTTTTTAAGGCTGAATAATATTCCATTGTGTACATATGCTGGACTTTAAAATCCGTTCACCTGCCGAGGGATTCTTAGGTTGTTTTTGCATCTTGGCATACTGACTTCAGTCCCTTTGGGTATGTTCCTGGCAGTGGGATTGCTGTATTATCTGGTACAAATAATTCTAGTTTTAGTTGTTTGTTTGTTTGTTTTGTTTTGTTTCTTGTTTTTTTGGGGGGGGGCCAGGGCTGGGTTTGAGCCTGCCACCTCCGGTATGTGGGACCGACACCCTACTCCTTTGAGCCACAGGCACCTCCCTGTTTTTTTTTTTGTTCTTGTTGTTGTTGTTCTTTTTTTTTGAGACAGAGTCTCACTTTCTTGCCTCCTGTGGCGTGCTGTGGTGGCATAGCTCACAGCAACCTCAAAATCTTGGGCTCAAGCAATCCTCTTGCCTCAGCCTCCCAAGTAGCTGGGATACAGGTGCCCACTATAACACCCAGCTATTTTTTAGAGATGGGGTCTTGCTCTTGCTCAGGCTGGTCTCAAACTTGCAAGCTCAAGCTATCCACCCACCTTGGCCTCCCAGAGTCCTGGAATTACAGGCATATAGTTTTAGTTTTTGAGGAAACTTCACACATTTTCCAAAATGGCTGTACTAATTTATAGTACCACAAACATTACTTAAGGGTTCCCTTTTATCAACATCCTTGCCAGCAGTTGCTATCTTTCATCTTTTGATAATAGCTAATCTAACAGGCATGATGTGATATCACCTTGTGGTTTTAATTTGCATTTCTCTGATGATTAGAGAGTGATTTTTTTCATATATTAGTTGGCCATTTGTATGTCTGGCTTTGGGGTTTTTTGTTTGTTTGTTTTTGTTTTTTTTTTTTTTTGAGACAGAGCCTCAAGCTGTCACCCTGGATAGAGTGCTGTGGCATCACAGCTCACAGTAACCTCCAATTCCTGGGCTCACGCGAGTCTCTTGCCTCCGCCTCCCAAGTAGCTGGGACTACAGGTGGCCGCCACAACGCCTGGCCATTTTTTTTTTTTTTTTTTGGTTGCAGCTGTCATTGTTGTTTGGCGGGCCTGGGCTGGATTCGAACCCGGCAGCTCTGGTGTACGTGGCTGGCGCCTTAGTCTGTTGAGCCACAGGCACCGAGCCTATATGTCTGTTTTTAAGAAATGTCTATGTAAGTCCTTTGTCCTTTATTTAAATAGGGTTGTTTTCTGGTTATTGAGCAGTTTCAACTTCTTGTATATTTGGATATTAGCTCTTTAGCCAATATATGATTTGCAAATATTTCCTCCTACTCTATGGACTATCCCTTCACTCTATTAACTGTTTCTTTGGCTATGCAGAAGCCTTTTAGTTTTATGTAATCCCACTTCTCTATTGTTGTTTTCATTTCCTGTGCCTTTGGTATCATATCTAAGAAATCTCTGCCAAGATCAATGTCATGAAACTCCCCCCTCAGGTTTTATTCTAGTAGTTCTATGTGTATAGTTTCATGCCTTGCATTTGAGTCTTCAAATTTATTAACTTAAATGATTATTGTGTAGGGAACTGTTTTCATTCTTCTGCATGTTGCTATCCAGTTTTCCCAACATCATTTATTGAAGAGATTGTCCCTTCCCCATTGTGGTTCTCAGAACCTTTTTTGAAAATCAGTTGACCATACATGTGTGAGTTTAATTCTGGACTCTAACGTATTCCACTGGTCAATGTGCCTGTTTTTATGTAAGTACCATGCTGGTTTGATTACTATAGCTCTGTAATATATTTTGATATCTCCATCTCTGTTCTTTTTGGTTAAGATTGCTTTGGCTATTCAGGGATATTTGCGATTCCATACACATTTTAAGATTGCTTTTTCTATTTCTGTGAAGAATGACATTGGAATTTTAATAGATATTGCACTGAATTTATAGATTGCTTAGAGTAGTATGAACATTTTAGCAATATTAATTCTTCCAAACCATAAACATAGTATATCTTTTCATTTATGGATGCTATATTCAACCTCTTTGAATGTTTTATAGTTTTCAATATGCAGATCTTTCACTTCCTAGGTGAAAAGTATTTTTTTAATGCTATTGTAATGAGATTGTTTTCTTAGTTTCTACTTCAGACAGTTGTTAGTGTATAGAAACACTACTGCTTTTTTTCTTTATTCTTGTTTGTTTGTTTTAGACAGAGTCTCACTTTGTTACCCTTAGTAGAGTGCTATGGTGTTACGGCTCACAGCAACTTCAAACTCTTGGGCTTAAGTGATTCTCTTGCCTCAGCCTCCAAAGCAGCTGGGACTATAGGTGCCCACCACAATGTCTGGCTATTTTTAGAGATTTCATTCTGACTCAGACTGGTTTTAAACTTGTGAGCTCAGGTAATCTACCCACCTTGACCTCCCAGAGTGCTAGGCTTACAGGCATGAGACACCATGCCTGTCTTTGTTTTGAGACAGAGTCTCACTCTGTTGCCCAAGCTAGAGTGCTGTGGCTCAGTCTAGCAGCTCACAGCAACCTCAAATTTCTGGGTCCAAACAATTCTCATACCTCAGTGTCTCAAGCAGGTGGGACTATAGGTACCTGCCACAATGCCCAGTTAATTTTTTTCTATTTTTAGTAGAGATGAAGTCTAGCTCTTGTTCAGGCCGGTCTCACACTCCTCACCTCAAGTGATCTCACCTCGGCCTCCCAGAGTGCCAGGATTACAGGCATGAGCCATGGTGCCCAGCTCATTCTTTTTTACTCCTTAGACTGGATGATTTCCAGTGACTTGTCTTGGAGTTCACTGATCCTTCCCTCTACTTGGTTTTGTCTGCTGTTGATCCTCCGTTTTCAGTTCAGTTACAGTATTCTTTAGCTTTCTGATTTCTGTTTGATACTTTTTTATGCTTCCTATCTCTTTGTTGAAATTCTTAGTGCATTCTTGTATTACTCTCCTGACTTTGGTGAGTACCTTTATGAACATTACATTGAATTCCCTGTTTGGTAAATCCCATATCTCTACTTCACATGGATAGATTTCTGGAGATTTACCTTAATTTTTTATTTGGGATATAGTCCTGTTTCTTCGTTTTCCTTGATTCTCTGTTTGGTTTTGTTGAATTAGATGGGACAACTCCTTCTCCCAGTTATGTCAGATTGTCTTATGTAGAAGAATCTCCCCAATCCATCCAGCATAGAGTGTAAAGTGTCTCTCAAATCTTTGTGTGTCTCCCGACTACTGACTCCATTGGTGGTGAACCCCTGGAGCTTAAGATGTGCCACATCATGTCAGTACCCCAAGACTGTAATATAAGAGCCAGACCCTCTAGATATACTTGGAAAGGTCAGGGTGTTGGCTATATGTTCCTGCTCCTTCTATCTTGGTGAACCTGAATACAGGCATTTATCTCTAATTCTCTCTGCATTAGGCTGAGAGGAGGATCCATGGAAAATGCCTGTACTCATGTTCAGCCTGCACTCTCTGGTCCTGGAGAGATGGCTGCTGGAATCTGTTGTCTAGAGCCACTCAGGAATGCCAAGCTTCATTGATGCCTAGAACTATGTCTTTAAAGAGACAATCCCTTAGGTGGTGGGAGCTGTAAAAGTCCTGGCACTTGGCACATGGCCAAGCTCCTTCCAGGAAGAATGAGTGGACCTGGGTTTCTCACTGGGGTGAGCCAGAGAGAAGGTTCATAAAGTGCCAACCTCTGGTGCCAGCTGTTGAAGGGCTCTTACTTGTTTCTCAGCTTAGCTCCCTGTGCAAGTTCATTACAAGTCAGGCTGTCGAGGAGCCAATGGAAGTGTGGGCTGTGAGCCCCTTTTAGAGAGAAAATGAGAGCTACATGGTCCTACCCCATTTCTGCACTACTCCAAGGGTGTGTAGCCCCTAGAAGCATTTGTACACCTGGTTTTTGTTGTTGTTTGTTTGTTTGTTTTTGACACAGAACCTCACTTTGTCACAGCAACCTCAAACTCTTAGGCTCAAGTGATTCTCCTGCCTCAGCCTCCTGAGTAGCTGGGACTACAGGCGCCCACCACAATGCCTGGCCATTTTGGGAGATGAGGTCTCACTCTGGCTCAGGCTTGTCTTGAACTCTTGAGTTCAAGCAATCCACTGGGCTCGGACTCCCAAAGTACTAGGATTACAGGAGTGAGCCACCTCGCCCAGGCTGCATAACAGTTTTAAACCATTTCTATGATTTAGGGGCACTCACATATGCCTAGTCCCTTCTGTTCATAAAGCTAAGAGGTTTGGAATGGAGTCATCTAGGAGGTGGCTGTGGAACCAGGGCACTCGATGCATAGCACAAACACTTTGCAAGGAGAAAGAGGGGCCTGTATTTTTATTTGGGGGGGTGAGAATGTTTTTTTTGTTTTGTTGTAGTTTGTTTTTAGAGAGAAAGAAGGTCTCTGGAACTCCTGGGCTCAAATGGTCCCCCCACTTCAGCCTCCCACATATCTTGGGAGGCATGAGCCACCAAACCTATCTAAATTTTTTGTTTTTTTGTAGAGTTGGGGTCTCACTGTGTTGCTCAGGCTGACCTCAAACTCCTGGGGCCAAGTGATCCTCCCACCTCAGCCTCCCAAAATGCTGGGGTTGCAGGTGTAAGCCACCATGTTTGGCTGGGGCTGTGTTTTACAGGCCCCTTCTCTGCACTGCCCCTGAAGGATGAAGCCTGGGAGGGCTTGTGCACCCACATAAAAGTGCTGCTTTTTTCCTGTGGTCTAGAGACACTCGTGTGTCTAGTCCGCTCTGCTCCCAGAGTTGGTGAATTAAGACCCAAACTGTGGGGAACCTTAGAGTTAGGGTGCCATATGTAAGATTCAAACCCTCCTTTCCATAGGGAGAAGCTGGGCATTGGGGATTCCTTCCCGGATGCACGAGGTACCCAGGGTGGGCCCCGTGCCAGAGTGCTGCCACTTTCCTGCCTGTTTTGTGTGATGTTTCTCCATTTGCCCAGGAGAGAGAATTCTCCCAGTTGGCCTCTAACTTTCCCTCAGAGGGAACTGATCTGCAAATAGGTGTCATCTGGTGCCGCTGTGAGTGGAGAGAGCGTCAGGAGCTTCCTGGCCCTCCACGTTGCTTGGGTCAGTTTGTTTCTGCTGCATCAGAGCACACCAGCTGTCAGGGGGAAGGCTGACGTGGGCTTGTGACACAGGATAAAATGAACCACAACCAGTGGGGAGCAGTGGGGGTCACAGCCAGTGGGACATGTGAGGTAGCACCTCAAAGATGGCTGCAACCCCCAACCCAGGTGTTGGGAAGGAGGCCCTGGAGAGAGGTCCAAGAAGAGCCAGAGGCCAGGTCACATGGACAGCAATCAGGACAAAGCAGACATTTGGCCTGGGCGGGGAAAGGCCTTGGACCGTATGAAGAGGGGTCACAGGAGCACGGACCCCAGCAGAACACAGGGATAGGGATTCTAGTTCATTATACTGACTGCAGGCAAGGTCAGGCCAGGAAAACTAGAGTTTTCCCCAAGGGGAAGGGGCCTTGTGAAGTGGGATTCCCGCCCTGCATTTTTCCAGGCAAGGCCAAGTTTTCGCCTGTTGGATGCTGCAGAGAAGAGTCACCGTCCTCAGATGAGGATGAAGTACACAGCTGGCAAGGTCTTGGTCAGTTATGCGCAGTCCAAATCCATCAATTCCAAGATTAAATGACAAGTGAGCTTATAGAGCGAAGACCTCCTTGGGGCAGATGGGCCAAGTTTCCCATTGTCCTGAAACTTCTATAAAGCACATGTAAAAACTATAAATAACATCATTGGCCACCTGTGTTATTCTCCCTAAATTACTCCAAAGACTCGCCTCTTGTGGATCAATAGCTGTGAGTGACCTACATCATGGAGGCTGGCTGCTCATTACAAAGCCTAAAGAGTCTCAGTTTCACTAGAAGTCCCCTTCATCCCCCTCCCCACGGGCCTGAGGGAGGTGATGGAAGTGTGAAGTGGTCCCTTGCAAGAGGAGTGGGAAGGGGGAAATGCTATTAAATAATTTAAACAGAAAGGAATTATAGTCCCTTCTGCTTTCTAAGGGGTGGGAGACAGTGAAATTCATGTCTGTAAAATAAACCCTCCGCGGTATTACAGTTAGGGGCTGCAGGCATGGGGGAAGCAGGAGAGCTGGGCAGCCCTCCCCAGCCTGTCCTGCGACAGGGTGGCCCTAAGAGCACTCCCTTGGGGAAAGAGAGTGCTCAGCCTTTGCACCAGCTGGGGACCAGCAGTGGGGAGGGAGAATAACTCTTTATAATAAATCCAGGGAAAGTGGGTTCTTCAGTCCAGCTTGGGGAGACAAGGAGGGGCCCAGAAAGGGGAGGGAGGAGAGAAAGAAATAGCAGATCTCAGCGGATGATGGGCCATGCTCCCTCCAGCACCTCAACTCCACCTAGTTTTGTGTGGGTGGCACCCAGTGAGGGCAGGAATCAGGGTGCCTCCCAGCATGAGGGGAATGGGGGCGGGTGAGGACCTGCACACTCAAGCAGCCTGAGGAGAAACCCAAGCCCCCAAGAACCACCCCCAGACGCACATGCATATGGAGGACTCTGGGCTTCCAACAGATTTGAAATGGGGTATTCAGCCATTGAAAAATATTGTATTTAAGACCCCTCATAGGCTGAGGTCACCAGGGTGCTAGACATCTGGTCAGCATAGAAGCCACCACGGGATGGCAGAAACTTGAATCTGGGCCCCATGGCACTGGTTAGAACAGCCCGGGGCTCAGGGCTGCTCAGTGGCACCAGCCGCCCTGCGGCCCTTTCTCTGTACCCCAGAAATCCCAGGGTCACAAAGCTGGAGCTGGGCCCAGCCCCCACATTCACCAATGTCTCCTCCTTGGCCCTAGGAAGGGAAGCTCGGCACAGCCCACCTCTCCAGCTGGCTTCCGAGATCCTCCCTGAATCTCTGAGGTAGCACCACCAGAGCCCCCAGAGCTGAGGGGTGGCCCTAGCATCCTCATGCTCACTGTCTTGCAGCCTCAGAGCAGGGCATGGGCACCACTGAGGTGGCAGCTCCTCAGGAGAGAAGAGGGGCCCTCACTCCAGTCCATCCTCACAGGCAGCTACAGGCCAGCACTGGAGTGCCCCTCACACGGCATCTGCTGAGAACCCTCACGGGGACACAGAGGGGGAGTCCCTTGCCAAAGTTACCCAGTGGTAGCACAAAGCTGTGGGTGACAGAACCCAGCCAGACCCTGATCTCCATGCAGAGGCAGACACAGGCGGAAGCCTGGGAGCGCACACGCAGTTGGAACCCCTCCCGCTCCTTTATGTCCCTGCTCTTGGGGGCGCCACGCAAGACTACTTCCTGTCGTCCAGTGAGCTGCGCACAGAGGAGTCCACTGCGGGTGAGCCCGCCCTCAGGGGGTGCACCGAGCCAACCCTACAACAACCCGCCCTCAGCCACTTCTACAATTACCCAGAAAGGGCCCGCACAGCTGAGCCGATGCCCCCTCACTGAATCTCAGGAGCCAGGTGAGCCGCTGTGCCGAGCTCATTCACACCCCTTCACCCCAGGACAATCAATCAGGAAATCCCCACTGCAGCTCCTCATATGGGGCCTGGCGGACAAAGAAATGGCTGTGGTCTGTGCTGCCTGTGCCATTTCCTAACAGCTGACACTGACTAAGGCTTGGGCACCTGAGCTCGGCAGGACTAGGGACCCAAGACATGCCTATCACCTGACACAGCAGGGTGGCCTTGGGCTGGGCATGAGGCTCCCTCTATTAAAGGGGTGTCTGTTGCTGTGTCCACCTCACTGGACTGCAGTGAGGATGCTTCTAGGGCTTGGTGAACATACTGACACTGGGCATCAGGCCACCTGCTCTGGGCTGGCCTTGAGACTGGGAACATCATGTCCTCTCTCAGGCCTCTCCCTAACTGGCCGCCACTGGCGTCCTCAGCGGGGCACAGAGGGAGGAGCTTGGCCCCAGGAGTGTCCAGGCCTCACTGTATTTTCTGAGCAGGACAGAAGTGGCCCTGTCAGTTCTACTGAGGCTCACTCCACAGGCCCCCTGACCACAAAGCCTTCCCTAAGCTGGCGAGGAGACAGAAGGGATTGGTCTTGGGTAGAACTGGGGACCCCCAAAGTAGGGGGCAAGAAGGCTTGGCCTGAAGATCCTGAGTTCAGCCAGGACCCCAGACCAGAGGGGTGAGAGGGCCAAAGAAGGGGAGGACTGTCCCTCTTTCTCAGTTGCCCAAGGAACATGGTTGTGTATGTGCCCAGCCCAGAGGACAGGTCCAGACACACAGCACCTCCACAGGGCCCAGAGTCCTCCAAGGAGCCATAAGGAGCCCTTGACAAGCACCCCTGAGCCAGGCTCCACACCCAGAACTGAGCAGGGTGCCCTCTGCAGTCTCCCTGGTACTTTTGAACCCTCAGCCACACCCTCCTAGACTGGCCACTCCAATGGGTGTCCTTCTCAGTTCCAGCCTCCTCCTCAGAGCCATGCATTATTGTGGCACCAAAGGCTCAAATCACAGGGACTTTCTGGTTTTTTGAGACAGAGCCTCACTCTGTCACACAGGCTATAGTGCCATGGGCATCAGCCTAGCTCAGCAACCTCAAACTCCTGGTTTCAAGTGATCCTCCTGCCTCAGCCTCTCGAGTAGAAGGGACTACAGGCCCATTTTTGGTAGAGACGGGGTCTCACTCCTATCCAGGTTGGTCTCAAACTCCTGAGTTCAAGCAATCCACATGCCTCGGCTTCCCAGAGTGCTAGGATTATAGGCATGAGCCACTTCACCTGGCCCCTCAGGGACTTTTTCAATTTCATTCAAGTCTAGGGACAAAGCAAGGCTTTCTGCACATGAGGACAAGAGCTGGGCTGGCAAGAGATTCACCACTGATTTAGGAGATGGGGACTAGATATAGCAGGTGGTGACCAGGGAGAGGTTAACCCCTCTAGGCTGCCCCTGAAGTAAGAGAAACAGACATGGGAGGAAAAGCAGGTCCAGCCAGTTCGCCATCAATGCAGATGCTAGGGATCCCCAAGAGGGGCTGTCCAATATGAGAATCCTCGCTCAGTGATTGGGCAGGGCTGACCAGGCAGCTGTGTCCAGCCCATGCAGCACTCCCTGCTCCTCGTCCATCCCTGTCCACGTCGGGAGCCCCACCTCCAGGCCGGAGGAGAAGCTGAGAGAGATGTCATATGGATCATGGGCTACAATCCCTCTTTCCAGAGGGAAAGCTGATACCAGGGGCCTGGCTAAGACATGCCAGAAGCATATCTTGCTTCAGATTTCAAAGGACATAAGTCCAAGCATCACCCTGGAATGCTGGTCACCAAACCACAAGGCTGAACTGGGGGTGAAGCCTGGACAAGGCTTTGGAGGAGGGAGGCTGGGTCAAGAAAGAATTGGAGGTTGGTGAAAAGATAGAAGAGCCCAGTGGAAATGGGACAGAGGTGGCTGAACCAGAGTGACCAGGAAGTCCCTCTGGGGTCCCAGATGTGCTAAGGCCTGTGCCTTCCTGCAGAGGGCTCCCTCCAGCTCTGCCTGCACTGGGACCCTTGAAGAGGCCAAGGCAACAGTACAGTAATTTATTGATCAGAATTAGCAGCAAAAATACAGCAAAGGTGAGGCCTGTACAATCCAGCCTGGCCCTCTAGAGCAGAGGCTGGGGACCCCAACATCTGTCTGCTCCCCCCGACCTTCCCAGAGTCCAAACCCACCCTTGCTCCAGGCCTCTCATGAAATGAGGGACAGCAGGGGGTCAGGTCCTAGATGGGCTGGGGAGGCAGGTGGTGCCCAGAGAGGCTGACACCGGGTACATGCCTGCCCCGGCAGTCGGCAGGAAGTGATTCGTGCAGGGCAATGGGGATGCATGGGCAGCAGCCAGGTTCACCACACAGAGCACTTGTGAGTAGGGTTCATGGGTGAGTCTTTGGGACAGTGGAAGGCCCGGCCAAACTCCTCAAACTGGGACACACTGCCCAGCACCCTGGGGTAGGGGAGACACCCATGCAGTGTGGGGCGCAGGAGCCACCACGCTGCCAGGGCTGACTCTATCCCGTCCCAACCCCTCCACAGCCCCCAGACACAAGTGGGGATGAGGCCCAGAAGGTGGGGGCACACCTGTAGTGCTCAGGTGCGTGCTTGTCAGTCAGCACCTGCAGGTAGATGGACTGCGACCGCCGTTTGATGCACCAGTTCTGGGCCCATGGGGGGGGAGGAGAACGGGGAGATGAGCCAAGTATCCACTGCCCCCCCAGGCATGCTAAGCCTTAATTTCCCCCTCAGAATCACAGGGCCCACCTCTGAGAGGACAGGCTGAACCCATGGAGCTGGCCATGAGAGGCCTGGGTCAGGCAGGGCTGGGGCCAAGCCTGGATGCTGTGTCTCCACTCCCCAGCCCCCAGTCCTGCCCCCACCCAGCCCACCTGGGCAAAGGCAATGAAGAAGAGCTGATTGTGTGTGTACTTGAGCCGGTGCAGCGGGTGCTCTGGGCCATGCTCCCTCACCCACTTCTGATAGGCCTAGGGGTGCAGACAGCATGGAGCTGTGTCCACCCTGACCTGGGCACTGGCCCCTCCCAACCACCCTCTACCCAGATGACAGCCCAAGATAACAGCAGCCCCTTATCAGCTCCAGCCCTGCATACCACCCACTGGGCTGAGTCTATGACCCCAGGTAGGTGCCACCCCCTCCAGGTAGCCCTCCCTGCACTCCCTGTGGAGGCGAGGCCCGTGACTGTTTCCTCTTCCAGTGGACTGAGTGCCCAAGACAGGCCAGAGAACAGCAGAAGGGCAAGGAGGGGTGGCTCTGTCTCTCATCTGGAGTCCTTATCAGCCCCCCACCCTTCTCCCTCCAGGGAACAAGCCAGGTGGGGGCAGCTCACATAGTAGGCGAGCTTGAGACCGCCCATGTCCGCGATGTTCTCCCCAAGCGTGTGCTTCCCGTTCACCTGCAGGGAAGAGGCTCACAGTCTTTGGCTGGCCCCTAACTCCAGCCCACCCTCTCCTTCCCTCACCTGGAGGGTTTGGGTGGGGCTCCACCCCTTTCCTCCCTCCCCCACCCCCATGTTAGCCTGCGTGAGTATGCCCGGGAACTGAGCGTGTGTGCAGGGATGCGAACTCATGCACGTGCTCATGGGTGTGTATGATGCTCTAGTCCATGCCAGCCAGGCTTGAGGGTCCCAGGGACCAGGAAGTGGCCTCACCCGCTGGTTGTAGACAGTGAAGTTGTCGTAGAGGTGGACGACGCACTCCGCCTTTCGCAGGAAGTGGCTGTGGGAGGCCTGCGTCCACCAGGGCAGCAGGTTCCCGGCGCGGCCATATTGGCCCCCTGCCGATGGCAAGTGAGCAGACCAAGGTTGGTCCCCATCCCAGAGACCCTTCTCCTCCCTCCACTTGCCTTGCCTCCCCGGCCACCCTGTCAGGCCCCCACAGGCCTCACCCCAATCATCGTAGCCATGGGTCAGCTCATGCCCAATGATGGTGCCAATGCCCCCGTAGTTCAGAGACCTGGGCCCATGGCAGCAGCGTCAGGCCCCAGCCCCGCTGTCTGAGAGCCCCACACTGCTGCCCAGGCCCAGAAGGTGGCACAGAGAGCCCATGGAGGCATGTGTTCATCCTGGGGCATTCGTGCCCCAGCTTCCTCATAAGCTGTGAGAGAGGCCAGCAGCACCTGTCCAGCTGCCTTTCAGAAAACAACAGCTAACAGAATGGGTGGGAAGTAAAAGAGTGTTGCATGGAGACAGAAGGGAAACTGAGGCACCCATGGGGGAGGGGCTTGGCCTCCTACCCCATCACTAGGGAGGGTTGCTCCATTTTCCAAATACCTAACTAAGCCTCAAACAAGCAGGGAAGAACCCAGGAAGTTAAAGGCAAAAAATCCATACATTTTTCTAAATAACCAAGGATGAAGTGGGACTACGGAACTAGGGTCTATGGCCATGATGATGCCAGGACTGAGCCAGGTCGTAGGGCCATCTGAGCTGCAGCCCCCTCCCCATACACACCTAGCAAGCAAGGTCTGCTTGGCTGCCTCTGGGGCAGGTTTTGTACTCACTGTGGGAAGTCAGGGTCATATAGGGTGGGCTGCAGGATGCCAGCAGGAAATACTAGGAGGAAGGTGTGGTCGGTGGGAGACCCGCCCACTTTCAGGCCCCACCCCTGTTGGGACACACCCCCTTACCCATCTGGTTCTTGTTGGGTAGATAGTAGGCATTGAGTGCCTGTGGGGGCAGCAGCCATCTGGGAAATGAAGCTAGGCTCAGCTGAGGGGCACATTCCCTCCTCAACACCCTCCCCTCCTAGCTCCTTCTTGAAGGCCACCCCCTGACCAAGCCACAGCCCTCTCCTGACAGTGCATCAAAGCCACCCTGGCCTTGGCTCCCACCCTGACAGGCCCAACTCCATTACCTGGGCAGGCCCCTACACCCTGCACACCCACAGGGCTATGAGGCAGTTCTCCCCTAGCCCCTGCCCTTAAGACAGGAGCCCTCTCCCCATGGCCTTCCTTTGACCCGAGGGTCAGGCACCCACGTGGACTTCTCCACCTCCTGCCGAATCTTCTTGACTGAGAGCTGGATGCTGAAGCGGATGCTGTTCAAGATGTTCTTGAAGTAGGTTTTCTCGTGGACTTCAAACTGTGTGGGGGGTGGGTAGTGCTCAGCACCAGGCCAGGACAGGGTTGGGTTGTGCAAGCCGCTTGCCCTGGTGGGCACCATCAGCTGAGGGGCTGCTGCAGTCAGTCTAGGCTGGTAGGGGAATGGGGCCCACCTCGTATTCCTTGTCCACGGCCTCGGGTTTGAGCAGGAAGTCTGGGTAGCCAACCATCACCATCATGTACTGGAGCTGCAGGCCAGGGGCTGGGTGAGAGTGGCCAGGGGCCTAGGAGGACAGCCCCACCACCACCACCACCAAGGGAGGAATGCAAGGTCAGCCTGGGTACAGGTGACAGGTTGGGGAGGCTGATGGGGTAATGTCACCTCCACGAAGCTATCTTTTTTCCATTTGTTTTTGTTTTTTGAGACAGTCTTGCTCTGTCAGGCTGAAACGCACATAGTGGTGTGATCATAGCTCACTGCAGCCTCAAACTCTTAGCCTCAAGTCATCCCACCACCTCAGCCTCCTGAGTTACTGGGACTACAAGCACAAGCCACCACACCCAGAGCTTTTGTCATCATTCATTGGCACACAGTAGGCACTCAATACATGTGCCTGGAACCAACAGATGGGAGGAGGGCCCTGCTCACCTTGGCCCGAGCAGCTGCCTTGGTCTCAGCATCCATCCAGTCCAGCTCCTCCAGGCGCTGGCCCAAGATGTATTTGATGTCTTCCACCAGCTGCTGCACCTGCAGGTCAGGGGTCAGGGAGCAAGGGTCAACCAAGCAGGCTTTCCCTCTGGACCCCCAGCTCCTGGCATGAGGAGTATCTCTGTCATTCCCTACCAGTCCTAAGCTCGGGGATTGGTGCTGAGCAGCAAGAGGAGACCTTGGCAGTGGGGATCCAGGGCCTGCACTCCCAACAATAAGCTCCCAGTCTGGAAAGAAAAACTGCTGCTGCAATCACCATGGACATCGCTAAGACCACTCCTCCTGAGCATGGGTGGGAAGGCTGGGCAGGGAGGGCCACCTGGCACTGACAAACTAGATAGGCTTCCTGGAGGAGGAAGCCTGGTGAGGACCAAAGAGGGCTGAGAGCCCCTAAGCCAGATCAGGTACTCTGACTGCAGGGAGGCGTATTGGGCTCCCCACACTAGGACCAAGGCCACAGGAGGGCTCCACACTTGGCTCAGCACCTGTACCCCCACTACACCCAGGACTGCCCACCTTGGCTTTGCTGGAAGCTGAGAAGTGCTCATGTACAAAGAGGGCGCCAAGTGCCATGCCAAAGTGGCGGTTGGCCTGGCCCAGGCAGACCCGAGCCAGCTCCTGTGGCTTGTCGCTCCCCTCCATCTCACGTGCCAGCTCATGTAGCGCTTCACGGAAAGGCGGTGACAGATGCTCACTTAAGACTACCACCACACGCCACACCAGATAGTTGTGCAGGATCCTGGGGGACAAAGCAGGTAGTGTCCAGAGAGATATGCCTATAGGCCACCCAAGGGTACCTCGCACCCCACCCTGTGCCCCCCAGCTGCGACTGGACCTAGCACCCACACAGCCCACAAAAAAGGTTGAAAAAATCATTCCAGGTAAGCAAAGGCTGAGCCCAGAGCATCCTGAGCTCCAGTCACACAGCTGGACACTCTTGCTACCAACAACATCCCTGATGTCAGTGTGACAGCAAAGTGAGCCCACACTTTCCCTTTCTAGCCATCCCCAGGTAAGGAAATAACAGCTCCAGAAGCTCACGGCCCTGCCCAGCTCCCACCAAACAAGTGGGAAAGTCAGGATGTAAACCAAGCGCTTTGGACACATATCTCAGAGGCATGACCTGCCTCCCCAGTGTGGCAGCTGGACAGAGGTGGAGTGGGAAACTCAAAGCTCACCCAGGCGACAGGTCTAGGGTGCAGGGGTGGGGCCTGATGCAGCGGTACCTGTGGGGTGTGGAGCGAATGAGCTGGGACACCTGCTGCATGTAATCCGTGGCCAACAGCACCACCTCCTCGTCCTCTGAGAAGTCCTCCTGGAAGATCTGGTCCAGCAGCCACTTCCACCGCAACTACAGGACAAACGGCAGGGACAGTGAGACTGGAAGGATGTCAGAGAGAGGCAAGAGGACGACATGGGGGCCTGTGGACAGGGAAGGCCTTGCCCATCTTTGGGGAGGGATGACCAGATAGTCCCAGAATCAGCACCGATCGATGTTCTGCCTGCCTGCCAGGACTGCGGGCCACACTCACATGGGGGGTGATCTTCTGCAGCTGCCCCAGCGTCACCTTGTTGTACATGGAGCTAACGTCTCGCCGGAGGTCATCATACTCGGACACACTGATCTGGAGGTGGAAATCAGAATGGGAGGAGGGCCCAGCTCACCTTGGGCCCACCATAGTCCCCGCCCCTGGCCCATGGCATCCGCAGGCCCTGCCTGCTCACGTTGGCCAGGCGCTGCTCCAGCTGCAATATCTCCTGGGCCTTCTGCTTCACAGCATCCGCACCCAGCAGGCTGAGCACACGCTCCATGAACACTCTGTATGCTGCCAGGATCTGCTCCAGGAGAGGGGGCTCCTTCAGGGTGGAGGACAGACCTGGCCCAAGTTCATCCCTTCCCAGAGCCCCAGGCCTTCCCTGCAACCCCATCCCCTGGCCCAGCACCTTCTCACTTTCCTCATCCTGAGCTAGGTACAAAGTCCTCTCTGGCAGGGTGAGCCCATCCTGGTCAATCTGGGGAGACAGGGACCAAAGATAAACATGCCAGGTCCCCAAACAGACTGAATTCCTCCCAAATGCTCAAACAGGACATGCCAGGGGCACAAAGACACCAGTCCCTCTCAACATCCACACAAGCTGGTCAAAGCCCTCATCACTGCCAGTCCCATCCTGGGGGCACCAGCCCGCAATCCCTCCCCTGTAAGCCTGCACTTCCCCCACCTGCGCAGAAAATCTCCCTACCCCCACCACACTGAGAATTGGGGTCCCTGGTATCCCAAGCAGCCCCAGCTCCATAGGGCAGTAGCCTCAGCCCTCGTTATGTCTCTCCCTCCACGCCCTCACCGCCCCCCATAGGGCTGAGAAATTGCGACTCCCGCGGCTCCGCTAAACACCGCAATTACCCAAGGGAAATTACTCGCGCCTTCCTCCCGCGCTCCATCCCAGCGCGCCGGCTGTTCTCCTTCTTCCCTCCCCTTCTGCACCCGCCTCGCAGGCACAGGGTCCCTGCAGGCTACCTGCAAGGTGTTTGGGGAGATGCACTCACGCGGATGACATAGCGTGAGGAGTTTCTGTCGTCCAGGCTGACTGTGAGCGAGAAGAGTGCGGCAGCGCTGTAGACGCCCTGCGCCTTGTACAGCAGCCGGTTGAGGTCCCAGCGCGCCGCGGCCCCCGGGCGCTCCGGCGCCCCACCTAGGTCCCAGCCCCCGCAGTCCTCGATGACCTCGAGCATGGGCCGCGGGCCAAGCCGCTCGATCTCCCGCATGTCAAGGCACGAGCGGAAGAAGGCGCGCACCTTGCGCTGGGCCGTGCCGCCGGGGCCACCGCCGGGCCGCGCCAACAGGCGCCGAAGCCTCTCCTCATTCTGCTCGCCGATGGCCGCGATGGTGCCATAAGTGAGCTTGTCGTCGGGGATGGCATGGCGCCGCAGCCAGCCTCCGCACGCAAACGAGTAGAAGTCCTGGCATGGGTCGATGCTGACGTCCAGGTTGGAGGCCAGGAAGCGCGCAGCGCGCGCAAAGGCCTTGCGCTCAGGGCAGCCCTCGGGACAGGCCCCGCCGCCACCACCGCCCGTCGCGCCCGGGCCCAGGTACTTGAGCGCCAGCATGGCCGCCAGGATGGCGCACAGGCCTGCAGCGAACACCAGCCCCGACAGCAGGCACACCTCTCGTCGGTTCCAGCGTGGCAGTCCGGTCCGGGCCCCGGAGGAGCTGCGCCCCGAGCTCAAAGGGAAGCCTGGGGGCAGCGAGGCTCCACGCGCACCGCCCGTGCCACAGCGGCTAACATACTTGACCTCCTGGAATTCATCATAGTGCGCTGTCATTGAATACGGGGCCTCCATGGTTCCCCTTAGCCACCGCGGCTACACGATGTGCCCGGCCACCGGCTTCCTAGCAGGCCTCCGCATGGCCCTGGGCTACAGCTGTAGGAAGGACAGAGGCAGGCTCAGAGAGGCTCGGTGGCCGTAGCCCAACGGGGCCACCAGCACAGAGAGGTGGGGCTCGGCCTAGGGGCAGAACACCCAACCGCTGGCCCAGGCCTCCCCACTCCAGGAATGAGCAAAGAAGAAAGCTCAGTGTGGCCACTCACCCTGCATGCACAGTGCAATCCTTTCTCGACCCCCTCCCCCCAATTCCTTGCACACACGTGCCGGCCGCAGGATTGGGAGGCCCCTTATATGAAACAGGAGGCGTTGCTCACGCGGCCTGGCACCTAATAGCCTTTCACCGAAAGGCCGTCGCTCTTCCCTTTGCCTTTTTTGTGCGCGGTCGGCCACAGCCGAGGCGAGGTGGAGGAAGAGGAAACAGCCCAGGCTGGAGAAAGGAGGTGTGGTCAGGGGCGCGTCTATGCAGACCCTCAAGCGCTTTCAGCTATCTGCACTGGACTGAGGCGCTCAACAAAGCGGCCAAGGAACCAAACTTTGTTCTCGCCAAAGTCCGCGGGACCACTCCGAGCCCAGTCTCTGGCTCCTTCTGCTCCTTGACCCCAATGCGCTGCAGCCCCTTCCCTAACGGCGCGCGCCATGGGCCCAGGATCGGGAAGGCAGCTCCTACCCCGACGGCCCTGACGAGATCCTCAGACCGGTTCTGTCCTCCGTCCCGGCCCCGGGCCACTCCCAGCTTCAACAGGTTCTCCCCAGAACCCAAACTTAGGCGAAGTTTCACCCCCGGCTGTGCGCGAGCTGGCCGGGCGCGCCCCAAGCCCTGGTGCCGCGCTGCGCAGCCCGCGGAGCCCGAAAGCCCAGCCCGGGAGCCACAGCCGCAGCCGGAGCCGCAGCCGCGAGAAAGCAGACAAAGCCAGGAGGCTCAGCGCGGCGGCCGCGGTGGTAGTGGAGGTGGCCGGGATGGTGGCGTGGCGGCTGCAGACTCGGCCAACAGACACTTACCCCGCAGGTGCGCGCCGGGCGGCGCGGGGACAGAGCGGGTCGGGCCCGAGCCCGGGCCTGGGCCGAAGAGGAGCCGCGCGCTGACCGCTTTCCCCGTGCGCCCGCTGCCTCCTCTGCCGCCGCGCCGCGCCGCCCGCCGGCCCGAGGGAGGGGGCGCGCCGGCGGCTCCACCCTCCTCCACCCGCCCCGCGCCCCCCTCTTTCTGCCTGCATCTCTCCAGGCTACCTGGCAGCGCGGCGGCAGCGCAGGCACGCTCGAGAGGGTCGTGCACGGGCTCCGGTCGGGGACTCCGGGGAAGCCGCTACCCTCGGGAGGGGTCCCCTACCATCCCCTGCCCCTCTTCGAGCCCACCAGTCCGCTGGGAAGGGCTAAAGCCAGAGGAGAGAAAGAGAGATGGTCCCAGCCGAGCCCACCGGACCAGGGCACCGCCGGGTGGGGGGGGCTCCACCGAAGGGCCCAGGCCGCCCCGGCAGAAGCCGGTATCCGCCATACAGTGCCTGACGCCCAGCACACTTTCAGTAGGGTCTTCCTCGTCCTCCCCAGCCCCTGCCCCGGGTCAGCCCTCCCCGAGGGCGTTAGGGCTTCAAGTTGGCTGCGCCCCCTTTCCTCAGCCCCGGGTAGAGGGAGAGCATGGGAGAGCCCTGCCTGAAGGCCCAGCCTTACCTGACCCTGGCTCCCAGTTCAGGACGTGCTCCCTGGCCCAGGTAGGGAGAAAAGGCTGAGAGGGGCCTCCGCTGGGACACAGGGAGGGTTCGAGCCTGCCCCTCCCCAGCAGCCCAGCATCTCAGGCCCTAAGTCTCAGACCCTGGTATGTGAGCTGGTGGGAGAACAGGCTGGTGGCGGGGAGGGGGCCTCTAAATTTACCCTCTCGGCCTTCTTACAGTTGAACTTGCTTTATTAACGTACCCTGCCACTGCCTAGAGGCAGAGCCCACTTCTGCCTGTGTCCCCACAGTAGCCACTTGGCCTGGCCCACCTGGGATACAGAACTGGCCCATTCCAGCCTGCGGGACTAGCCTAAACAACGCCTGAGACAGCCTGGAGCACCATCTGATAAAAACCAGGACAAGGTTGGGACTCAAGGGACTCATCCTTCGCTCTGTCCCCCGCCTCTGTGGTAGCACATCAGCCCAGCAACTGAGCCCCTGGCCCTGAGTGGCCACCTCTGCCCCTGTCCTTCCTACCCTGTCTCTCCATTGCTTCATTTCAAAACCCCCACCCTGGATCTTCTGCCTCCATCCCTGGCCACCGCAGGGTCCTCCTCTGCCCCATGTGGTCTTCTTGGATCCTATTAATTCTAGCGAGGAAAGATGGAATTACTTAAAATGGGGTGATTCCATGATGGGGAGGGGAGGGCAAGGAGGTGGCAAAGTGGCTCTTTGTGCTTTTAATCTGCATTTTTTCCTCAATGTTCCGTCTCCAGGAGGATAATTTTCCAGCCTTTTCAGGCCCTGATTGGTATCATTTCTCCAGCAATGACAGCTTTTATTTTCCCTGAAATGAATGCCGTGAAATTTCCAAGAAATATAAAAATGGATATTGTCTCAGGGAGCCGACTCTTTTCCGACAGGAAGGCACAGAGGCAAACATGTTTCCCTAGGGAGTCTCCTGCTTTATCCACGGGGGTGGGGGGGAGGGCGGTTGGGGACCCAGTTCCTAACCCCCTCCCCCTCCTCCCTGGCCATCCCTCTCCCAGACTCAGCTGCCATTATCTGTTCATTGGCCTCCCAGTCAGGGACCCTGTCTGACTGGCTCTACCCCCTCCCCCACACCAGCCCTCTGGGCTCCTCCAGCATGACCCCAGCCCAGAACGCAGCAACCTGGGCCTTCCAGAGTGGTCTTGGCTTTGGCCACTCAGTACTGGTCACCCCAGCATGGCCTGCTAATTAAGCGGGGCCAAGGCCCACCTCCTTGACTCTTCCACCTGTCTTCAGAAAGGGAAGCTAAGAATGTAGATAAGTGGAGGGGGGCTCCAGTGACCTAGCCTCTAGCTTCCTCCGTCTCTTTTGGGGGTTTCTTTTCACCCCTAGTTGCCAAGATGACTCCGTAACTCCTTTGCAAAAGAATGACAGGCCACAGCAGTGCCCAGCTAAGCTTGACTAAGGCAGCTTCATGGCCAGCTTGGGGGATGAGGTTGCGCGGGCAGAGGTGAGGGGTTCAGGAGCCGACCTTCTGGCTCCTCTCTGACCAAGGGCAGATCTCTGCCACCCTGCCAGATGGGACATTACTGGATCTGGGTTCTGGGAAAGAAACACTGAGCAACCCAAACTCCCAGCCTCATTTGGGACAGCAGTGCTCATGCTGAGGACTCCCATCTGTGTAGCAGCCATTGAGTGAGGTGCTAAGTGCCTTGCTCCAAGGGAGGGCTGCCAACCTACTGCCAGGCCAGACCCAGCCTGGAGCCCAGTGGTGGGAAGACCCATTTCTCTCCCTTGTGGCTTGTACATGTGCAAAGATGGAACTCCCAGCCCTGCTTCATGTGGGAGTAGAGTCAGTTCTGGGAAGGTCCCCCTGGGAAGGCCACCCCCCACAAGCCTCTGGCCTGTCCAGCAAGTCCTTCAGCAGTGCTTGGAATCTTCCGTGCCCTGAATACACTCCACCACCAGTTCCTGCCCTCCACCAAGCCTCCCAAGGCTCATCCTATCTATTATTCACCACACAAAATGGATTTTTAATTTGAGAAATGAAATGATTCTCCCAAGTGGCTGGTCGGAAGGCAGGAATGGGGGGAGAAAGGAAGGCTGGAGCCACAGGGTAGTCACCACAGTGCTGACTCAGGCTCCCCTCCACACCTGGGGGGGCTTCAAAGGCCCACGTACACCATCACCCAGCCCCATACCTCCATTCCTCCCTGTTGCTATGGCCCATAGGGGCAAGGGGGTACCCATCAGTCCTGCCTGAGCCTCCAGTGTGGTCTGCTTCTGGCAACTTGGGGGAGGGACAGCTGGACTCTGTGCTTGTAGATTCCTGTGCCTCAAGGGCAGCCGTTAGGCCCCCTGGCCTGGCCTCTCTGGACTGAGCTCAAGCATCTCCTCCACCCTGTCCAAACTCCAGCTGAGCTCCTTGCTGGGCCCTGACCCTAGCAAGGCCCACTCCAGACTGGATGGCTGCCTGTTCCTCCATCCCCCAGAACACCCTCTTTGCCCCTCATGACTGAGCTCGCACACCTTAATGTGGCCAGTGATATGGTGGCCTCTTTTCAGCCCTTCTCTGTCCTCTCTGTCTCCCCTGTCTCGCCATCCCCTGCCCCCTCCTTCTGGTCACTCTAATCTGTTTCTGTTCCCAGAGCATAGCCAGCTCTTTCAAAGCTCAGGCCTTAGCACTTGCTGTTCCAGCTGCCTGCAACATCCTTGCTCTGTTCCCTCTTCATTTGCCAACTGCCAGTCATCCTTCCTGGACCACTTGAGAGAGTAGCTTCTTCCACTTCAGAGGTGCTGACTCCATGGGCCCCTGTTACCCGAAATCACTGAATGCAAAGGTCTCTTCTGTTACGGCCCCTGTTCTTCTTGTATCCAAGTAGCCTGAAGCCCCCTTTGGAGCCCTGCACAGAGGACATGTCCTATAAGTTTAGGGGACAGCTGTGATCAACTCATAGAGAGCCCTTGTGTGAAGTATACCCCAGCTCCAGGCCCGGTACTAGGCACAGCACCCATCTGCATACCTGCCCAGACTCTCAGATCCTTAGACACACCTTTCCTTTTCTCTGGGACCCACCAGACAACACCCTGAACTCTATGGTCAGCTTCTGTCCCCACCATGCACAGACTCCTCTTATGGGCATCTCTTGACCTCTAGATCAATGTGGGGATTTTTGTTTTCTGTGTTTTTTTGAAGAGTCTCACTCTCTCACCCTGGGTAGAGTGCCATGGTATCAGCCTAGCTCACAGCAACCTCAAACCCCTATGCTCAAGCCATCCTCCTGCCTCAGCCTCCCAAGTAGCTGGGACTACAGTTACTGTTGTGGCAGGTGCCTTAGTCTATTGGAGCCAGAGGGCTCCAATAGACTAAGGCACCTGCCATAATGCCTGGCTAATTTTTTCAATTTTTTGTAGCAATGGGGTCTCACTCTTGCTCAGGCTGGTCTCAAAGTCCTGAGCCCAACCAATCCACCGGCCTCAGCTTCCCAGAGTGTTAGGATTATAGGCGTGAGCCACTGGGCTTGGCTAGGTCAGCGTTTTATGTAAGAAATATGTAAATACATTCTTGTTTTAAAAGACTGAAGCTGGGGGGCGGGGAGGCTCATGGCAGTAATCCTAGCACTCTTGGAGGCTGAGGCAGGTGGATTGCTTGAGCTCCGGAATTGAGACCAGTTTGAGCAAGAGCAAGATCCCAGCTCTACTAAAAATAGAAAAACTAGCCGGGCATTGTGGCTGTTATCTGTAGTCCCAGCTACTTGTGAGGCTGAGGCAGGAGGATCGCCTGAGCCCAGGAGTTTGAGGTTGCTATGAGCTATGACATCACGGCACTCTAGCCTGGGCAACAGAGTGAGACTCAAAAAATAATAAAAGGACGGCGTCTATGGCTCAGCAAGTAGGGTGCCAGCCCCATGTACTGAAGGTGGCAGGTTCAAACCCCAACTCGGCGAACTGCAAAAAACAAAAACAAACAAACAAACAAAAAATGATAATAATAAATTAAAAATTAAGATGGCTCGGCACCTGTAGCTCAAGCAGCTAAGGCACCAGCCACATACACCAGAGCTGGCAGGTTCAAATACAGCCCAGGCCTGCTAAACAATAATGACAATTACAACCAAAAAATGGCTGGGCATTGTGGCAGGCACCTGTAGTCCCAGCTACTTGGGAGGCTGAGGCAAGAGAATCGCTTAAGCCCAGGAGTTGGAGGTTGCTGTGAGCTGTGATGTCACAGCACTCTACCCAGGGCGATAGCTTGAGGCTCTGTCTCAAAAAAAAAAAAAAAATTAAGAAATTGAAGCCACACAAGTATGTGGAGGAAAACATGAAAGTCCTCCTAGGTAAGGCAAGGCAAGCTCTGTGACCACTTCAGCATGAGCACCCAGGCCCATATGGGCGTCTGTAACCTATCAACCTATTTTTAATGAGTAGGACGCTATAGATGGTCTGGTTTAGTGTCTTACTTCTCCATGTAACTCCATGTCTTCATCTCATCAGTACCCAGAGGGCTGTGCTGGGATTTTTCATACTTGCACAGAAGTCCTCAGGGTCTCCATCATCAACTGAGGGACACTTAGGTTTTCTCATCCACACCTGTCTGGTCTCCAATAAGGCCTACCTTTCACCCTACCTCTCTGCTTACCTGTGTCCCACCCTCCCAAGCACCTGCTCCTCCTCCATCCCCTACATGCTGTGCCCAGGTGCTTGGCTCTGGCCCTAGGTACCACCTAAACCCACCAGTGCTGGAAACCCACTGCACTCCAAACCCAGCCTTGGAAAGACCTCTCTCTTCCTCTTCTCTTTCCCATCCTTTCCCTGTCTCTAGCTCAGGTCCTTACATCTACCATTCTTATCAGAGAAGGGGGCCTCTTCCCCACCCAGGTGCCACTGTGGTCCTGCCCATTCTGCCCCAAAGCCTCTGTGAACCCCTGGATGTGGTAGCTTCAGAGGCCTGCTTGATTGGGCCCCATTCATGCTAAGTGTCTCTCCTCCTCAAGCCCACTGTATCCATGGTGCAGCCTCATCTCCATGCCTTTGTTCAAGCTGTCCCCTCTACCCAAGTCCCTTGTCCCCAGCCCTGCATCCCTCCTTAGATCCATCTCAAGCTTCCAGGATCCTCCTGGCAGGCCCCAACCTGAGGAAGCTGCCTGAGGACCACACATGGCAGGGAGCTCCGTGTGCCCTGTCATGCCCAGTCTGGATCCTGATGGAACAGCCCAGGGAAGAGATGTGCACAGAGCCTGAGCTGGCTGAGTGCAGCAAGGCCCCAGCTCCAACCTGGATGGGACTGCCACAGTAAGGGGCACAGCAGCCCCAAGTGCCATACTCTGTGCTGAGCCCTCTACCTACTTCTCACTGAATCTCAAGGGAACCCCACCATTACTGTTAGCCCCAGTACACAGAGGAGGAAACTGAGGCTCAGAGAAGGAAAGAAAGTAGCCCAAGTTCACCCAGCTAATAAGAGATGAAGCTGAGATTTGAACCCATGTCCACTGCATTCAGAGTCTCAGGGACATGCACATTATGTGCTAGGAAATGAAAGGGCATCTCTTCTGGGGAGAGACAGCTCAGAGCAAGGGGCCCAGCTGGGACCTCAGGCCCAGGACCCATGTTGGAGGTGTTGAGTCTAAGGACCAGGCAGGACATTCAGGGCCTGCAGCCAGAGCCTTGGCCAGCTTTCCAGATATCCCCACATCCACAGGCCCTTCCTGATTTGCATCTGACGTGGCCCAGCCATGTCCTATCTCTTGCCCTGGGTACATCCTGTACTGCATTTGTCACCACCTGACATTACCTTGTGACTCAGTGTTTTCACAGTGACAGTCTTTCTTCCTCAGCCTTGTTGGGATCCCAGATGTTCCCATTGCCCAGTCCTCCCTGTCTAGCCTGATGGCAAGGCATTGGCCACAGGACAAGGAGCCAGGTGGGGGCCAGATTGACAAAGTGGGGTGATGGCAATGGGGGTGGGAAGGAGGGATGGTGCGAGTCTGGCCTGCAGCCTCTGACTCTGATAAGCAGGCCCCCTTGGCTCCCCATTTGATGCACAGTCCACAACCGGCTGCTCAGCTCCTGCTGCAAGATGGTTGCAAATAAGGCTGTGAGAGTCAGGGGATCCCCTTCTGTCAGGGCCACCCAGGCCCAAAAGGCGGGGCAGGCATGGGACAGGCAGAAAAGCCAATAGCACGTGGAGGGCCTCTTCCTTGGCTCACAGGGTCCCTGAGCCCGAGGACCCCTCCCCCAGCACTCTATCTTCATTTTAAGTGATTGGTGTTGAAGGAGATCGTTAGCTAATTAAAGCTGAGGCCACTAATTGTCCCTTGTAGGAGAGAGCAGGACTGCAGAGGGGAGGAGACAGAAAGGCTTGGAGGTGGCACAGGACCCTGGCAGTAGGTGGGGCCTCCTTCTAGACTATGTGCTGGGATGGGAGGCATTTTCAGAGACCCCTTAAAGTGAAACCATGGGACAGAGCATAAAAGCACTGGATCTAGAGCTAAGGAGACTCATCATGTGACACTGTATCTGTCTATACCTCTCCCAACTGCTATCCATGCTGGGGGTGTGAGTTGGACTGCTGTTGGCAGGGGCTCCCACAGACATCTCTGGTTGAGGTGATGAGTCAGATTTGAGGACAGGGAGCCGGATACCAGGTTCCCATAACTCCAGGCTGGCTGCTGCACAGGAAACCTGGCTGTCAAGGTTCTGACCTTCTCTCTACCCTTTGTATTCCCTTGGGCAGGTGCTCTGGTCTTCCAGAGGCAGCCAACGGCCAGGTGCACACCCACACATTGGAGAGCACCCACCACACCAGGGGTGGCCCTTAGCCTGGCACCAAACTCCCTTCCAGGCAAGATGTCCCAGGACCCCTGTCAGAACTATCAACACAGAGTCATTAGCTTTCTTTCTTTTTTTTTTTTTGAGACAGAGCCTCAAGCTGTCACCCTGGGTAGATTGCTATGGCATCACAGCTTACAGCAACCTCCAATTCCTGGGCTCAAGTGAGTCTCCTGCCTCTGCCTCCCAAGTAGCTGGGACTACAGGCGCCCGCCACAATGCCCGGCCACTTTTTGGTTGCAGCCGTCATTGTTGTTTGGCGGGCCTAGGCTGGATTCAAACCTGCCAGCTCAGGTGTACGTGGCTGGCGCCTTAGCCCTTTGAGCCACAGGCACTGAGCCATCATTAGCTTTCTATTGCTGCAAATTACCGTAAACTTAGCAACTGAAAACAACACACATTTATTACCTCACAGTCTCTGTAGGCCAGCAGACCAGGCATGGCATGGGAGACTCCTGCTGGGGGTCTCCCTGTGGGTCTAACTGTGCTAAAGGAAGGTGTGGGCCAGGGCTGTGGTACTCTCTGGGGTTCAGAGTCCTCTTCCAGGCTCAGTGGTTGTGGTAGAATTCAATTCCACAAGATGGTAGAATCAAAGTATCCATCTTTTGCTGGCTATCAATCAGGGGCTGCTCTCAGCTCTCTGAGGCCGCCCACATTTCTCACCTTGTGGCTCCCTCCACTTTCAAAGCCAGCAATAGACACTATCCCCCAATTGAATTCTTGACATGCTTTGAATTTCCGTCTTCCTTGAATTGACCAGCCAGAGAAACCCTTTGCTTTTAAAGGGCTCACCTGGTTGGGTCAGGCCCACTTCAATATCTCCCTACCTTAAGATCAACTGATATGGGCTGGCACCTATAGCTCCAGTGCCAGCCATATACACCAGAGCTGGCGGGTTCAAATCCGACCTGGGCCTGCCAAACAATGACAACTACAACCAAAAAATAGCCGGGTGTTGTGGTGGGCACCTGTAGTCCCAGCTACTCAGGAGGCTGAGGCAAGAGAATCATTTAAGCCCAGGAGTTTGAGGTTGCTGTGAGCTGTGACGCCACAGCACTCTACCCAGGGCAACATAGTGAGACTCTGTCTCATGAAAAAAAAGATCAACTGATATGGAACCTTATTTACATCTGCAAAATCCCTTCATAACAATCCCACTGAATAATGTGAAGAAGTGCTCCTGAACACTATGTGGGGGCATCTTAGCATCTTAGCATCTTAGCAAAGAGCAAAGCCAATACCAAGAATACTGGTAGCTGCTGTCCTTGCTAGGCCCTGGGCTTTAAGTGCTAAGTTATCTCATTCAGTCCTCACAACAGTCCTAGGAATCAGTGCTACTATTATCACCATTTTACAGAGAAAACAGCTGAGGCCCTGAGAGGTTAAGTGACTTTCACAAAGTCACACAGCTGGTAGTGGCCAAACTGAGACTAGGGTAACCTGATCCAGTCCTTGCTGTGTGTTCTTGGGAAAGTCTTGTAACATCTCTGGGCCTCTGTGAAATGGAGGATGCTGAGGTCCATTCTTCATGGACAGGTAGGTCTGTCTCTCAGCCAGTTGGCATGCAGGTTGTCTGGTTGGCATCTGTAGCACCTGATGAGATGAAGTGGGACTGGGGCCCCTGCTGTCAGCCATCCAATCATGGCCAGCCTGACTTCCGCCACCCAAAGGCAATATTCCCTGGCACTGAGGCTGGGACGTATTATAGCATGAAACCCAAGATAAATAGCCAGGAAACTGCTGCTCCCCAATGCTGACTCGGCCCCCAGACAATGGGGTGGGGTCCAGACCTTGATCCCGGGGTGGCCATGTGTATCTGTGGGCTGTGTCTCTCCCACCCCTAGGGCCTGGCTCTCCCACACAGCTGGGCAGGCTCCTTCCAGCTGCAACTCTGGAGTGGGGGCACCTCAGAGGTTGCAGTGGCCTCCTGCTCCCCCTCCCAAGAGAAAGATTGTCAGTCACCCCCACACACAGTTGGCCTCCCCACCCCCCACTCCTTCTCCCATGCTTGAGCTGCCTCCCTCAGTAATGGGGCTTAATCATAGCATGCATTAGCTAGGACCTGCTGCCTGCAATTACCGCTTCAATCAGCCACCCACCACCCGCTGCCCCCAGCCTCAGGCCGCCTGTGGAGACACCCCACCTGCCCCAAAGCCCCTAAGTGCAGCACAGGTGCCCAGGCTCCACAGATGGATAGAGCAGTGACCCCTGGCAGCGGAAGCCTGGGGCAGGGGTGGCTGGTGGACAAAGTGCTACTGCCCAGGGTCATAGGCAATTATTTTAAAAGCCTGTTGAGGGAAAATGTTCTGCCTGCCCAGTGCAGCCTGTTTGTCCCTAGGGTTACACTGCCCCAAGTTGCTGACAGGCTCCATGCACACACGGTGTTCACAGTGCTGGCCAAACACACAGGGACACGCGTGCACCAGGGCACACAGACCCCAGAGACGGGGCACTGGTCATCCCCAAGGTGCGTATGGACTTCAGTTCCACGAGGGCTTGCCTGAGCAGCCCTCATCCTCTGGGGGCTTTCCCTATAGCCCCTGCACCCCTGCACCCCAACCCCAGCACAGACCACTTTGTGACATTTAGCTCCACCCCTACCCCACTATCACATCCAGCCTCCTCACAGGGGTGGGGGCCAGAGAGGAGGAGAAGGCGGACCTGGCTGGGCGAGTGGAGGAGGGGACTGCTGTTGTGCTGTGATTCTCTCTAATTGCTGTTTTGCTGAGAGGTAATTAAAATCTCTTTTTATTTCACACGTCAGAGCCTTCGCCAGCCTGTGGAGAGGGCACAGGGGGAGGCCAGGGTTGGAAGCAATGGAGAGCCAGAGAGCTGAGTGCCTGGCACACAGAGGGCTCGGAAGGTGGGGCATCTGAGCCCCCAGCCAGTCCATGGCGTCCTAGGTGTGGCCCAGGCCAGGGTCTGTGCAACTCATCAGAGCCAATAAAGGCCATGACAGTGAAGTCAGAGCCATTTTCAGGGCCCTTCTAGGTACAGGTGTTCTGCTGACTGCCCAACCACACAAACAACTACTACTAGGTAGGCACAATTACTATCCCATGTGGCAGGACAGAGATTTGGCTGACACTCAGATTAACCAACAGCCAGGACCCACTGGCTTGTCACTAGGGGAACTGGATGTGAATTGGTCTCACCCAAACTCAGAAACACAGCACCAACCTGCCTACCTAGCTTATATAACTGTCGCTTCCTGCAGAGCCCCCCAGTACTCCACAGCCCTACCCTGACCCTCCTGAGAGCACCATGGGAAGGATCACAGCCTTGAGACACCTGCCCAAGGCCCATGCCCTAGTCCACACCTCCCACTCTAGGCCCCATGTCACCTGCTGACAGGTCCTCATATCAGCCACCTGGACCCATGGATGATCCTCAGTGGCCTGGGTGGGACCAGAGGGCCATGGTCATACCAGAGCCCAAACTAATACCCAGCCAGAGTTGGGAAGGACAGAAAAGAGGCTCCACCTTCTCCTGGACTAGCTGGAGGTAGTGAGGAGAACAGCAACCGCACAGCCCCTGTCTGCCTCATACCCTGCATCTCGGAGCTCCTGCTCTGCCTCGGCCTTCCCGTCAGTGGGCCTGGACTTGCGGCACCCTGTCCTCGTCATCAGCCCTTTCTCCTCCAGCATCAATACCATTGCCTTATCTGTCATCGCCATTTGCACCAAATTCACCATGATTATCAGCAGCAGCATCACTTTCCCCCCAACTGTCACTACCATCATTACTATCAGGGCTCACATTGTACCAGGCACTGTTTTATCCCTTTGAATCTTCACAACATGCTATGATTATCCTCCCACTTTGCAGGTAGGGAAACAAACCAAAGTCACAGAGCAGGGAAGTTACAGAGGCAGGATTTAATCCTAAACTGCTTGACACCAGAACCCAAGTTATAAGTTCTACACATCAGCTGCTGTCAGACTATGGAGTCTGAGGAGCAAGCCAAGGGCAAGGAGGAAAGAAAGCTGGGAAGGAGCCCTCAGATGCCTCAAGTTTCTGGGATAACCACCTACATCTTCACACTCCTGGTCTTGGAAGTCCTGCCCTGAGCCTCCCCTCTGGCTGAGATCTGCCACAGCCACAAGTAGGGGGACATGAAAAGGAGCCATGTGACTTAAGAAGTGGAATTCTACTTTTTTTTTTTTTTTTTTTTTGTAGAGACAGAGTTTCACTTTACCACCCTCGGTGAAGTGTCGTAGCGTCACAGCTCACAGCAACCTCCAACGATTCTCTTGCCTCAGCCTCCAGAGTAGCTGGGACTATAGGCACCCACCAAAACGCCTATTTTGTTGTTGCAGTTTGGCCAGGGCTGGGTTTGAACCCGCCACCCTCGGTATATGGGGCAGGCGCCTTACCCACTGAGCCACAGGCGCTGCCCTGAACTCTACTTTTGTATCCAGCCCAATAGAGGTCAGACTGCCCTCCTCTCCCTCAACATCCCATTTTCTAGGCCACAGCTGGCTCTGGGGGCCTCATTCACCTCAGGTGGGTGCTGGCCAGGCTGAGGACAGCCAGTGACTTAGCTTAGGCTGTGATAACAAATATGATCGACTGAGTGGCTTAAACAGCAAACATTTATCTTCACAGTTCTGGAGGCTAACGTCTCAGATCAGGGTGCCAGCATGGTTGAGTTCCGGTGAGGGTCCTCCTCCTGGTTTGCAGAAGATTTGACAGGTTGATAGGTTTATGTCACCTGTCATACCCTCACATGGCAGAGAGCAGAGCGAGGAAGCATGCTCTCTCCTGTCTTCTTCTAAGGGCACTAATTCCAGCATGAGGACTCCCCCCTGATGGCCTTGTCACCTGCTATCTCCAGACCATCACTTGGGGATTAGGGTTCCAATATATGAATTTGGAGTGGGGGGACACTACCTGTACTCCATAAAAGACAGTGAGGCTGGAGGGCATGCAGCAGTCCATCCAGGCACTTGGTGGTGTCTCAGGACAGATTATGACCAAAAGAGAAGGTTCCCCCCAGCCTGCCAGCCTCCCTTTCTCCAGGCTGCCCTGCCCCTAACTCCAGCCCAGGGCATTGGCCTTGATGTATTGTTCACTTAGAGGGGTTCAAGAGGGCAGCTATATTCTCAGGGACCAGTTAGGTCCCTGCTGCTCTGTCTGATAACAGTGTTGGGATAAGAGATGGGAGGCCCAAGAGACTGCAGAAGAAGCATGGAAGGTCCTGAGGTCCACTAGCAGGCACTCACCGCTAGTGTGCACTTAGCTAGGTGGGCTGACTTAGAGGCAAGTAGATCTAGTTAACAAAGGAGGAAGAAGTGGGGAGGTGAGGAGTGTAGCCCCAAGATGAGGGGGTGGGTTTCCTGGTCCTGTGGGCAGGGAAGGGGCTAATTCAACTCCATGTCTCCATTGCACAGTGCTGGCACTAGGAGATACTTCACATTTATGGGATGAAGAAATGAATGGAAACTGTTTTAGGATTAAAACTGTCCCCTAATAGGACAAGATACCCAGTGAGGGCGAGGTCGCTCCCCATTGTTGGAGCAAAAGGAGTTCCGGAGTCAGACTAATCTGGATTAAATCCTAGCATCACCATTTGATAGCTGTGAACAGGTTAGTCGGCCTCTTTAAGGCTCAATTTATTCACCCCAAAATGGGGACAATAATGTCTACCTCAGCTATCTGAGATTTAAATGAGATCACTTCCAAGGAGGACAAAAAAGAGCCTTGTCCCTGTGATAAGAAGCCAGGGAACAGCTCAGCTCAGTGGGCCGACATTACCTAGCCACCTCCCCCCCCAGAGGTCTGGGCAGCTTGAAGCCCTGAGCCACTTTGCATCTTCCTTTCCCTCTTCCAGCACCCGCTGATCTCCCCACACCCACCTTTCTCCTATAAAGGAGCAGGGAGGCATAGCTGACCCCAGCAAAATGAACTTCCCTGGCCGCCTGCCTCAGGACTAGGAGAAACCACTATGGCAGGGCCAGGAGGTAGGGACAGAGGGCAGAGACTTCAGGAGCAAGGCTCATGAGGTGTCTGGGAGCACTGGACAGCTAGGTAGGAGCCCGTGGAGGCCAGTAACATCTCAGCCTGAGGAGTGAGTCCTGACTCACATACCTGCTTAGAGATGTTGCTTGAGCCCTACTTGTCTGCAAGCCTCAGTTTCCTCATCTGCAACACGGGAATAATAACAGGGCCAACCTTTCAGGGCTGTTGGGGAATTTATATGAAGTGATGCTGCGAAAGCGCCCATGTCTGGGCCTGGGGTGTACACACACACACACACACACACACACACACACACACACACACACACACACGGGGGCTGGCTCCCCTGGGGGACGCTGCTGCCCCCTCCCCCTTGCCCCTGGCACATCTGTGGAGAGCTTACTGCTCTCCCTCCTGTCAATGTTCCCTGCCAGCTAATGGACCAATTTTTTAGCATTACGGAGATTTGGCCAATTTGGCGGCCCTGACAGAAAGGCGCAGAGTGAACAGTTGCCTGGGGGGTGGGGTGGGCATGGAAGCCAGGGTGGGAAAGGAGGAGGAAGATAGAAAGAAGGGGCTGTGTGCACCTCCACCTTCAGCTTGCTCCCAGCCAGCCCTTCCTAGGCCAGGCAAGGAGGTGGAGCCACTAGGAGATTACAGAGATAATGAGCCCCACTTAAGGCCCCTCCTGTGCACCCGGCCCTGTGCTAAACACTTTGCATATATTTTCTCTTTTAATCCTCCAATAACCGTATGAGGCCAGTTCTATTATCTGCTCCATCCTTCCTGGTGTGGAAACTTAGGCACAGGAGGTTCAGAGCTTGCCCAAGGTCACGGAGCCCAGAAGTGAAGACGCTGGAACAGGAGCTGATGCTTAAATCAACGCCTTTTAACCATGACCGAGCTCAATTTTTAACTAAAGGTTGAAAATTGAGCCAGGACACCTGTCCTTCCACCTACCTATCCAACACTCTTCCCTCAACACACACAGTCTCCAAGAGCCCCAGCTGTGTCACCAACCTCTCAGGACCTTAAGGACAGGGGACACAAGAGTCCTCACTTCCTTCCCCTCCTGGTTGAGGGTGCAGTCACATCTCAAGACCCCCACAGCCAGCACTCAGCAACTGCCAGGCACAGGCAGGGTCGCATGGGCCCCTAGCCAGGCTCTTCCCTCCTGCCGAGGTCTGTGGGCTGGGTGCCACTCCTGTGGTCAGTGCCAGGCCGGGACTGGGTATCAGCTGTGCCCTCCATTAAACGCTCTGGGCTCTTCTGGGAGCTAGGAAGACGATCTGCCAGGATTGAGCGGAAGGGGTGGGGGAGGGAAAGGGAAGGACGGCCAGGGGCGGAGGAAGGGCTGCGGAGCTCTGTGCATTAAGTGATCAGAGAGCACAATATTTCATTGCCGGCAATCGCAGCCAAGACATCAACTACTTGGGGAGAGCAGCCTTAAAAGCCTTTTGATTTTATTTCTTCCACTTTATTTTTTTTTTTTTTTCTCCTTCCCTTGCTGGTGTCCTTGACAAGGCTTCCCTTCCCCCTCTCCTGCCCCTTCCCCAACCCTGGCTCTAATGTTCCTCTGGGGTCGCAGGAGCCTGGCTAACGAGGTGCTGAAGCTAGAGGCTCGCTTCACTAAAGCTGAGGTGGGCGCCATCGGGCCTGCTGCAGCACCCCCAGCCGGACTCGGACTGCGTGTGTGGGTACACGTGTGGGCAGGTGTGGCTGGGGAGACTCCTTGTGTCCCTGTATGTGCGTACTTGTCCTTGGGCTCTACCGTGTGCATGTCTGCCAAGTTTTCTGCTGACACACACCTGGGTGGTAAGCCGCTGTGTGCACACGCGTGTGGATACCTGGGTGCGGAGGTACACACGCAGACCTCACCCAGCATGTGCTCATACAAAGTATCAGCAAAGTGAGAGACACGGGGGTGGGGCGGGGAATGGCCAAGTCAGAGGACCAAGAAGGGGAAGGACAGAGGACAGAGGACAGAGGAGGACGGAGGGAGAGGAGGGGGGCTCCCACCGGGGGGGCTCCCACCCTTAGGAGTCAGCTTAGTTAAGCCAAACCACCGACACAGGTGTGCGCACAAACGCTCATCCTCCGCAGAAAGCCGGGGCGGGCCAGGGCACTGCGGGACTCCTGGCCCGGAGCCCTTGACGTCAGCAGCCAGGTCGTGACGTCACTGCCCCGCCTCCACCGCGCTCCCGCCCCCGCCCGCTGGGTGTTCCATCTCGGCCTGACTGCAGGCGACAGGGAATTGCATGCCTGTCTTGTCGGGAATTAGTTCATTGACTCTAGCGGCCAGAGCTGCCACAGCGACCTCGGCCCTGGCCCCTGGGATGGGGGCTGGGCTGCCTGGCGAGTGGGGGCGCTCCCCTGGCCTGGGGCAGGGAGACGGAGCGCTGAACTCTGACTACAGGACAATGTCCCGCTCAGCCCTCCTTCTCCCCAGCCCTGGGAGGACGGAGACCTGGAGGCTGCCGCCCGCCAGGTGGGCCAGGGACTGAGGGAGCTTCCTGGTGACCCGGTCGCGGCGGAAGCGGCCCGGTGGGGCGCTCCTCCCCGGGCGCGCTTTGCCTGGGCCGCGCGCTTCTTCTCGCCGCGCCCGCCCTTCTGCACCTGCCCCTCGCGGTCGGCCCTCCCCACCCGTACCCTCGCTTTCCCCCGCGGGGGCCGGGAAAAGCGGCTGATTCCCGAGCCCGGAGAGTGCGGCGGTTGTCTCCTCCCCCACCCTCCCAGAGCGCTGTGCCCCTGCAGGCAATTTGTGCGATTAGGTTCAGTGCTCTGGAGATTTCCTTCCGCCCTCCGGGGCCAGCCTTCTTCCCGGAGAGTCCACCGGGCTTGTTCCTGGGTCTCCCTCCCTCTCTAACCCCCTTCCTCCCCACTGCTGTTTTCTTTCTCACCCACAAGACACAGCACAGGAAGGACGCTAGAGTCAGGCCTTCGGAGTCCCAGCTCTGCCTCGCTTTAGCTGCGAGACTTTGGACATTTCCTTTAACTTCTGTGAGCCCCAGTTGCCGTCTGACCCTAGAAAGAGAAAAAGAACCTACCTCACTGGGTAAAGCGAAAGGATACACGTCAAGGGCTTAGAAATTAGCAGGTTCTGGGCCTGTAGGTGATGAAAGCCCACATTGAGGACTGTGGTGCCGTGAAGGGCCAGCGAGTCTGCTAGGGCTGCCCAATGGGCAAGGCTGGGATCCTCCAGGAGGGGAGGCTCACCCACACTAGGGCTCCCACCCCACACTGGGGCTTCCCCTTCTTCTGCTACTCTGGGGACCAAGGGTGAGCCACTGGCCCTCTCATTAATTCCACACTTTTGCATAGTCCTCCTAGCTTCACAGATTAGCAACTTAATCCTGGATGCTTAATCCTTAAACAGTATCACCCCCATTTCACAGATGGGAAAGCAGAGGTTCAGGGGCTTTAGTGACTTGCCAAAGACCTTGGGATTTGAACCCAAGTGCTCCAGCTTCAAATGTCAACTACTCTCTAATATTCTGCCTCCCCTCCTAGGACCACTTAGTTGCTAGGAGACAGCAAGCTGGTAGTTACTATGGGAACCAGGCTGCTGTAGAAAGTGGAAAGAGTGGGTTCCATGGCTCCTTCCCTGCCCCTGCCATGGAGGCAGCTCTTGACTTTCAGCTCTTGGGTCTGGGCTGTGCAGCAGATGCTCTGTGACAGGGCCTGAGAGAGCTGCAGTGCTGGGGAGTTACCCTGGACATTCACTTGCCAACCAAGAGCCCTGGGAGAAGATGTGGTCCCCAAAATAGATCTTAGGGGCAAGACAGGCCAGGCAGCCTCATGCTCCTGCTTCCCACCTTTGCTGCAGTCAAACCTAGTCTTCAGACAGGAGAGCAGAGTGGACCCTTTTCTTGAGAAACAAGAGAAAGGGAGAGTATGTCCATGATAGGGCACAGAGCCCCACCAGAGGGCTCTGGACCTGGACAGACACTTCAGTTTTCTCAGCTGTAAAATGGGAGTGAGGCAGTGTGTTGAGAAAGTTGACAAAGATACAAAGCTGTATACCTGCCACATAGACTCTAGCTGTGGGACCTTGGACAAGTTGCTTAGCTTCTCTCAGCCTCTGTAGATCCCTCTGTACATCTCTGAGATGTAGATCCCATCTCAAGGGCCTGTTGTAAGGATTCGGTGAGTGAATATGGGCAAAAAGGGCTTCAAACAGGGCGTGGCAGGCTTTGAGGACTGCATTAGCTGTTCCAGTTTTTTTTTTTTTTTTTTTTTGTGAGACAGAGCCTCAAGCTGTCACCCTGGATAGAGTGCTGTGGCATCACAGCTCACAGCAACCTCCAACTCCTGGGCTCAAACGAGTCTCCTGCCTCTGCCTCCCAAGTAGCTGGGACTACAGGCGCCCACCCTAACTCCCGGCTATTTTTTGGTTGCAGCCGTCAGTGTTGTTTGGTGGGCCCAGGTTGGATTCGAACCCGCCAGCTTAGGTGTATGTGGCTGGCACCTTAGCCACTTGAGCCACAGGCGCTGAGCCAGCTGTTCTAGTTTTTACAGTAAATGCTCACCAGCCCCAGGGGAAGAGGTCACTCTGGACCCAGCTCCTTTTTTCTCTCTCTCTTTCTCAAGAGAAAAGTCTCCAGATGCCCCTCACCCTTACCAAGCACGTGAGTGAGAAACAGAACTCTCAGAGGCCCCAGGCCTCCCCTACTCCAAGGCCCGAGGCCTCTGCCAGGTCCCACTGCAGGGACTCAGAGCCTGAGAGGCTGAGGCACCGAGGAGAGAGACGGTGGGGGCAGCACCAGCAGCTAAATTTGCTCATGACTAGCCTGTCAGTCCCTTAATCTGATCCCCCCGGGGAACAACGCAGAGGCTTCACTCTGGATGACAAATGAGGAGGGAGAGGCCTGCCCTGCCTGGACTCCGGGTGAGTAATGGCCTTGCATTAAGATATTAGGCCTGGGCAGCAAGAATATGCTCCCTGCTCCCCCAACAAGGCCAGGAAGAGCTTGGAGAGAGGAGGCTCCCTGAGACTGAGCCCTTGGGAAGGGCTGAGATGCTGAAGGATTGCTGGAGACATCTTGGGAGCAGAGGCAGGGTGAGGGTCACACAGAGAGACAGAGAAACAGACCACAGAAGTGCCCAGAAACAGACACGGAAAGAAGAGAAGAGAGAGAGAGAGGGGAGGAGGGAGAGAGACAGGAAGAGACAGAGGCTCACGGAGAGACAGAGAGAGGGGAGAGGTGTCAGAGAGAGATAGAAGCCCAGACATAGATGGCAGAGAAAGGGAAGGAGAGAGGGAAGGACAAAGAGACAAACAAGGGCTTGGAGAGAAGGCAGCAGGCAGAGAGGGGAGACTCTGCACTCACACAGGGTGAGGATGTCTGTCTTCTCTTCATTGGGCAGAGACCAGCCAGGGTAAGTCAGCCAACCAGTGGGTTCAGGCTTCTTGCTATCATGAAAGTGGGCACCTAGAGGCCAGGACAGAGGACCAGCTCCAGCTCCAAGCTCCTGCACTGTTCTGCAAGCTCCTCCTCAGCAGAACCCAGATCCCCACAGCCTGTGTCCAACAGTGCAGGGCTGGCTGGGTCAGGGGCCCCTGGAGGAGAAGGAGCCCAGCCCAGCGCAAGGTCTGGAGATAATGCATCCCAAAGAGAAGGAGCTGAGAGGGGCCAGCACAAGGTGAAGGTAGAGTCCAGACAGACCACAGGGCAGCCTGCCCCTCTGCCATCATGTTTTAGCCTTCCCTGGCACCCTCAGAGGTGGGGCTGTGAACCAGACTTCTGCCCAGGTTCAAGTCCCAGCCCTGCCCCTTTCCCACAGGAGTTTGTATGTCCTTACTGTGCCTCCCTCAGTCCCCCTTCTGTAATTATAGCCCCTGCTGCATGAAGCTTCCATGACAGATCACTGACCCAATGCCTCGAGGGCACCTAGAATGGGGACTGCCACCTGCCAGCAGTTTAGTGAGCTTCACGAATTCCTGTTCATTGTGTCATCTTCCCAGACCCCAGCTATGTTGTATAAACAAGATGATACCCAGAGCAAGTCCCTGCACCTCCTTTGTCGTCCTCAGTGGGATGTCCCCAGTGGTTCGTGCTCAGACCTGGAAATCCTGATTCATCTTGGTAAGCCATCAATTTTTCCATGCCTCAGTGTCTTCATCTGCAAAATGGGCATTTCAGGAGGTTCAGTGGAGTCAGTGCATGTCAGCCCTTTATAAGGCCCACAGAGGCCTGGTTCAGATACTCTAGCACTCTGCACTGAGGATCTTTCTGACCCTGTGGGTCCCCATACCTGCACACATTTTAGGAGTTTCCCAAAGTGGGCTGCTCAGGCATAGCTATGAGGTGAGGGGGAGCCCCAAATCCCAGGCCTCGTGTGCCAGGGATTGAGGTCAGGAGCCCAGCTACTTTCACAATCTGCACCCCTCTTTGCCAGCAATATCTTCACCTGCAACCCTGCCTCCTGCCCTGCTCAGCAGGTTCCTGGGGCTGCCCTCAGATGGCCCTCACCTGCTATCGCCATCTTGAAATGCTTAATAATTGTTGACCAAGCAGCTCTGCAAATTATGTAGTGGGGCCTGGATTTGGCTCACTTGGGATTGTCCAGTTTGGTGGCTTGAACAGGAAGGATGATTTGAAAACAAGGAGGGACAGCTTTGCAGTCATGGGGGCAGGATGGAAAGACCATGGGGGCTCAGGAAGAATAATGGGCTCACTTCCCTGAGCCCCAGCAGGACCTAAGGCAGAGCGGCTGTGCCCTTCTGGGTAGGCCTGAGGAGAAGACAAGGGCTTGTTGTGAGTGGCGAGTATTACTGGAGTGGCCACAGTTACTGAGATCTTTCTTCAGTTGCCCCAGGTCTCCCCCTTATCACCCAGCTTTGACCTCTGGTCTTGGTTAGCTCCCAGCCCTCCTAGCGTTCTGGAACCTGTTCTAGTGCTGTCTAGGAGATCCTAGTCCTTTGAAGCCTGCGTCCCTCACCCAGCACCACCAGGAGGCGCCCCCACACCTGCTTCTGAGACCCCACTGCACCCAGAGACCAGTATTCCTGGTGGGTGGGGGCAAGGTCTGCAGGCTTCAGACCCTCATGGTGACCCTTTCTCTCTCCTGAACCCCCAGCACTTCTTGCCCTCACCCAAGCCCCATTACCTCCACTGGCTGACACCTCCCCACCACCACACTGGGTGGTGGGTGTCCCACCAGCACCTCCCTCCTCGGTGCTGCTCCAGCTCCACCCACAGTCAGTTTTTCTGCTCATTCCCCAAGTCCCACACATGGAGTCCTTGACCTTAGTGCCTGCACAGGACCAAATCTGGGGTATAGTGGGGACACACCTGCTGCACACTCACTACTCACTTTCCCCAATCCTCTGATCCCTGCCTGAAGGTTCCACAGACTAACTGTTCCTCAACCCGGTTCGTTCAGACTCATTCAATATTTTAATGCTTATTCCCAGGCCACCCAGCTTGAGGTCAGGCTTGGAATCAGTGTGTTTACCCACAGACCAGCTCCCTGCTCCGGCTGCTTCATCTGTTCTATGATTCCACCTGGGAGCCCTCTGCCCTTCCAGAAGAAAAGAAGTGCCTGAAATATATATTTTTACATTTTTGTATAGATAATGCATCCATGTAATTCAAAAACCTAAACAATTCAAAGTAAAAACTCTCCCTGCCTTTCTCATCCCCATGCCACCAAGGTTCCTCTCTGACTCCAAATAGTCTCCAGGTGGCTACTTTAATTTCTAAAGAAAATTAAAATATGTGCTCTTACTTTTTCTCCTTTCTTATACAGAAGGACCGTTCTTCATTTTGTTTTCACTTAGTCTATCTTGACATTCTTTCCATTGCAGTAGAGTCCTTGTTCCTTTTTATAGCTGTGTAGTATTCCACCAGGAGTACATCATTTATTTAACCCAGTCCTTCTCTGATCAGCATCTGAGTTGTTGTTACCTACTTTGTTCTTATTAACATTGTTGCTATGAACGTCCTTGTACATCTGTCATTTTGTAAGCATGTTTTTGTACATGTTTGTAGGAAAGATTAAATGTCCTGAAGAGGGAGTATTAAAGAATAAGAGATTTGAGTAGCTGTTGCCAACTGCTCTCCTGGGGATTTATACCACTGGACACTCCCACAAGCAATGAACGAGGCTGTTTCTAAGCAGCCTCACCATACTGTCAAACATTTGGATTTTTGTCAGAAATTCACCTATGTGCAGCGTCCTCTGCCCCTAGGAAGCCTGCCCTGACTTACAGACTGCAAGCAAGCCACTGCCCCAGTCCCAACACGGGGGTTCCCCTGCATAGTGCCGTATGCAACTGAAATGACTTACGTAATCAGTTATTGTTGTTTCTTTAACATTTGCCTACCACCAGCCTAAGACCTGGCTGAGATCAGGGACTGCACCCTAGTCCCTACGTAGCATAGGCACACCATAGAGGCTGAATACACCTTCATTGTCTGGGACAGTCCCCCCACCTACCGCCCTGTGTGCCTCGCAACCTAGCAGGTGCTTTGCATAGGTGGCCTAAGCTGAGCCTCTTCACCTAATGAGGAAGGTCTGGCTATTAGCTGTATTGGATAGATGAGAAGACTGAGGCTCAGAGACAGAAATGATTTGCTCTAGGACTCACAGCTGGCCAGTAGGAAAATCCTTCCCCTTCAGTCCCTATGCCTCCTCCTAAGACACTGGCTTTATTTCTTCCCTGCTCATAGGCCCCCAATCCGTAGGAGGCCTGATCAGGCCTAGATCTGACCTCCAAGTTCAGGATTGGCCCCCTCCACACCACCTGCAGTGATGGAGAGCCAACTGGCCTGAGTCCTTCAAGGCCTTGTCAGCCTGTAAGGTCAAGTTCCCTGTGCAGCGGCAGTGCTGGGGGCCACAGTGACCCTGGTGGGCATGCAGTTGCTAGAGCTCCTTCCCGGAAGCCCCGTGGCTGTGCTGGCTCTGTGCCCAACTGTCACTCTGTTCCCCAGCAGCTCCTCATGGTGGCTGCCTGCCTCCCTGCCTCCCATTAATCATGTGTGCAGGATTTATTTTCTCCAGCAATTTATTTCAGCAAATGCAATCTGGGTGTGCCGCAGGTGGGCAGGATGCTCTATTGCTGCCTGAGTCACAGAGCCCAGCTTTATTATCGAGCTGACAAGCGTGATTCACCAGCTAGCATCTCCATGGCAGATGCCAGGCCTGACCAAGCCCTGGGGCAGGACACTAGGGACCCCAGGGAACATACCTGCTCCCACAGCAATGTGAACTTCGAGGTCCCATAGGCCTAAGAGGTGCAGCTTGCTTGCTTTCTTTACTGGAGTTTTGCTGCCTCTACCAGTGCTATCTGGCTAAAGGGATGTGGGGGCAGATTAACCCCTATGTCCTCAGCCTAACACAGGCAGTCAAAGGTCTTTTCTGAAGACTCAGATTATGGCTCTTTTCAGTTTCCTGATCTGGGGAATTAAGGGGTCCTTCCACCTGAGCACCTCCTCCCCAATACTCCCGAGTAGTCCAGCCCTGATTTCCATGACAGTCAACTAATGCAAGCCCTGACACCCTCATTCCCACGCCCACAGCATGCAGCCTCCGTCCTGGGGCTCCTTTTCATCCCTCAGTCACCCTGTGATCCTCTCCCCAGGCTACCAGGTGCAGTGGCCTGGAGCAGCTAAAAGGACATGGCTTTTGAGGCCAGTGCAGGAGGAAAGGGCTGCCCAGTTATGATTTCAGGTCTGGGGTCAGTGCCCCTAGTTATCTACCCACTCACAGCCCTCGAAAATGGAAAAGGAAAGGGCTGTGGGCAGCAACAGACAGGGCCATCCACCTGGCCTGGCCCTTTGCAGCCTCCACCCATGCCCCCACCCTTGCAGTGTCCCCAGTGGCCCAGGCTAACTTGTTTGCTCCCTTGGTATCCCCCAGGTTCCCTGAGACCCCTGCCCCCAGCTTGCCCGGCCTAGTTGGACTGCCTCTAATGCTGCAGATAATTCCTGCTGTCGCAAAGCCATTACCCTGCAAATGGGCCAGCTTCAGAGTGTGTGTGTGTGTGTGTATGCACACACGTGTGCAGGGGAGGGGTGACTGCAGCAAGCACAGAGCCTTGTTTATGCCTCAGTCACTGCTATAATTGCCTCAGGGAATTTATTGGCTTTGTGTGCTCACCCTGCACCCTCCCTGGCCTCTGCCTGTGGTCCTTGCCCTGGCTGCTGGTCTGTGCTGGACCCTGAATGATGGAGCTTAGATCTCTAGGAAGGGGGCTGGACACACTGAGCCAAGGATGGGGAGGCCTTGCAGAGGGGCCCCTGATGTAAGTGAATCCCATCCTACTCTAGCCCCCCTCAGCTAGACTCAGAAGAAGAGAGTGGCTGAGGCACCTGCACAAGGTTTCTCAGACCTCAGGGGCCCTGAGGAGTAGCACCAATCTGGGGTGCAAGGTAGATGCAGAGGGGACACTGGAGAGACTTTGGTGGCACCCATGGCCCTGGTTTCTCCTCTTCCTCTCCCCTCCAGTCTCCTGGATCTACAGACGCCTACTCCCACCCCAGGGGTCCTCCCAGCTGCTCTGCTCATCCCCTCCTGCCTCTCACAGCCAGGTCTCCTACAGGGGGAGGCAAGGCCTTGGCCCCAAACTTCTCATTGTAAGAACCTTTGACCTTTGTGTGGCTACTTCAGCACACCCTGCAGGGTCAGCAGTCAGACAGAAATATTGTTATGAATAGGGATCCTACTGAAAATTTTAATATAGTTTATTAAATCTAATTTTAGTTTATGTTAATGATAAGATGAATGAAAGTAACACTGAAGGGAACCACACACCCCCAGCAAAGGTCTCTTTATCATAAAGATAGTAATTTCTGGCTGGGCATGGTGGCTCATGCCTGTAATCTGAGCACTCTGGGAGGCTGAGGCAGATGGACTGGCTGAGCTCACAGGTTTGTGATCAGCCTGAGCAAGAGTGAGACCTCATCTCTATAAAAAAGCCAGACATCTATAATCCCAGCTACTCGAGAGGCCGAGACAAGAGAATTGCTTAAGCCCAAGAGTTTGAGGTTGCTGTGAGCTATGATGCCACAGCACTCTACCAAGGACGACAAAGTAAGACCCTTGTCTCCAAAAAAAAAAAAAAAGTGATTTCTTTTGTTTGTTTGTTTTGAGACAGAGTCTCACTTTATCACTTTATCAGTAAAGTGCTGCCCTAGGTAGAGTGCTGAGGCATCATCATAGCTCACACCAACTTCAAACTCTTGGGCTCAAGAGAGCCTCTTGCCTCAGCCTCCCAAGTAGCTAGGACTACAGGCACCTGCCACAACACCCGGCTAGGTTTTTTCTATTTTTAGTAGAGACAGGGGTCTTGCTCTTGCTCAAGCTGGTCCCTAGCTTCTCAACTCAAGCAATCCACCTGCCTTGGCCTCCCAGAATGGATTACAGGCATGAGCCACTGCGCCCAGCCTAGAGATAGTGTTTTCTAAAGAGATCATCAAACGTTAACAAAAAGATTTGAAAGCAGTAACAATGGGAAATATCTGTCAAGGAGAATCTATTATGTAGGAGGGGAAAATGTAAATACTATATTAGAAATTGGAGGTGTTAACTTACCAAATTTCAAAAAAACATGGCTGACAGATTGAGAAAAAGGAAAGAGAAGTTATGAAGAGAGATCACGTGAAAAAAAGAAAGAAAAGACAAAAGTCGAAAAAAAAAAAGAACAGGAGAAGAAACGGGCAGAACTGTGAAATGATTTACATTCTTTTCAATTCAACAGGGAACTTTAGCAGCATGGGAGGTGACCTGGAGGCTTCCATGCCCAAAATATTGGGTGAGAAGGGAAAAGAGAGGCTCAGGGTCTCACCAACCACAAAAGACTTAAATGCATGTTCTATGACACCCCATTCTCAGAGTCCCATGGAGCCTACAAGGGCAGCTCCAGCTTCAGCATCCCCCACCCCTAGACAGCACACCTACCTCTCCAAGGTCAAGTTCAGTCCAAGGGGTCTGGGGGTCTGGGAAGGTCCAAGCAAGCAGCAAAACTGACAAGCTGAAACAGACATGCAATCCAGGAGGAAGTCACCAAGGGGGGAGGTGAGAGCCAGGCCACACACAACCCGAGGGCCCCCCCACTGCTGCCCCAAGTCCTATTTTCTTTCATTCTCTAGGTTCCTGCAGCTTCTTAGCTGCCTCCCAAACTCAGGCCCTGGGTGCACCCACTGTATCCGTACAGGCACACGGCATCTTAATGATTCCATCACACTTACAGGGTCTGATCTAGAGCAGTGACAACAATCCCTGCCAGACCTTTGCAGGACACCTACTTTGTGTCACCTCCTTTAATCCTCCCAACCAGATAGGTGTTATTATCCGATTTCCCAGATGAGAACATGAGGTTGAGAGACGTTTACTAGTTTTCTTGGGTTTCTGTCTCAAGTTATCACAAACTGGATGGCTTAAAACAACAGAAATGTATTCTCTCACAGTTCTGAAATCAAGGTGCCCACAGCGTCATGCTGTCGTGAAGCCTCCATAGGAGCCCTGCTCCATGCTTTCTCTTACCTCCCAGTTACCGCTGGCAAGTTGTGGTGTTCTCTGACCTGCAAGTGAATACCTCCAGTCTCTGCCTCCATGGTCACATGGTGCTCACCCTGGATGTCTCTGTGTCTTTTTTTTTTTTTTTTTTTTGTAGAGACAGAGTTTCAATTTATCACCCACAGTAGAGGGCTGTGGTGTTACAGCTCCCAGCAACCTCCATCTCCTGGGCTTAGGCGATTCTCTTGCCTCAGCCTCCCGAGTAGCCGGGACTACAGGCGCCCGCCACAATGCCCAGCTATTTTTCTGTTTTGCAGTTCAGCCGAGGCTGTGTTTGAACCCGCCACCTTTGGTATATGGGACTGGTGCCCTACTCGATGAGCCGCAGGCACTGCCCACCTTTCTATCATTTCTAACATTTCTTTATAGGTGGAATC